>OX333079.1:24817874-25120363 GCA_946863875.1 Alloplasta piceator
AAAATCGCAATGCCAAATTAAGGATGATGAAAATCATTGTGAGTATTGTAAATATTGGCGAGTACTGTATATACAGTACTCGCCAATTGAAGTAAGACAGACAGTTTTTTATCGATTTTGGCGGATTTTTGACCGATTTCAAAAATCCAAGAAAGTACATTCGAATGAATTTCATTACCTTTCAAATGAGACTAGTTACAAAGCAATCAGTTAATAATTAGCCGAGTGCAAGGCAATGGAGTCAGGATATGCGAATCGCGAATTCCGGGACATCCCGGAAAAAGGTGTATGCTATTGTTGAATGGCTTTTCAACGGGGACCATTCGAAAGAGCAGCTCGTGGCAACCAGGTTTTTTGATGATAATGTGCAAGTTTCTTGATCGATTGACATGAAATTTATCGGGGAGTTTTGTTTCGTCATAGCCGAATACCCTGTATAGGTCGTGTTGCAACAAAACTCCTCGGAGATGGGATCCAGGGTTGTTCCGAACGCACCGTGTCAGTTATTTGCATTTTTCGCAAAGACCGAGTCTTATCTCGAAAATGTGAATTGGTGCATTGTTGAGGAGAAGATTCAACGAACAAAACGTGTGGTCGTGCCACAACCGAATCGACCTGTGTCACCAGCGGGAAGGCACGGAAGAATAGCATGGAAATGCCGAAATAAAAAAATATCAAGTCCGGAGTCGCAGGGCGATGCTTAATTGTTTTTGTACTCGCCGGCTGACTAAACGTCTTGTCACTACTGGGGCAAGATGAACCGATTTAAGAATAATTAATATTGGCAAAAAACATTTTTATCATATTAAGGGCTTACATACACTTGTAATTTTCAAAAAATCGTTTGTTTTTTGTATTTTCTGAATATACATATATTGGAGCATACACACTCAAAATTTTATGTCAATCAGACGAATATTTTCGAAGTTATAGACACATTTATGAAGGCGCGTTAGGGAGGCGCGTCTCACAGTTTGAAACTTTAAACGCGTTTTTCTCAAAACTATGTTTTCAAAATCGGTGATCAAGATTTCTCGAAAACGGCTGAACCGATCAGTCTCAAATTTTAACACAACCTTTTTAACTAGATTTTTTAGTAATTAATCAAAGATTTTTTTTCTCCGATAAATATTTTCCATTTCATAAACAATTTGAGGCTTAAATTTTCGTTCAAAATCGAGTCTTTTATTTTGAGAAGTCGCCATTTTGTCAAAAATGATTTTTTCGCTAATTCCTTCGATTAAATACTAGATAATGTATTATATTAACGAAATTTATTTGGTTTTTTCATTTCAGATAATCCGGTCCAGAGATATCGTGATCACCGCAAAATTGGTTTTTTTTTGCGGAGCTCTAGGAGATCGGCGATAGCAACATTCGCGATGATACATTCGCGATGACAAATAAAAAATATGTTAATATATTATAAGGTTATTATAATATGTACACCAATTTTCAAATTAATAAATTGAATAGTCTGCGCGAAAAAAATTCTTGAAAATCCGTCTTTTTAAAGCCTTCTAACTGTATGTAACCCGTTAAAATTTTTTCTAGACCGTTTGTTTGGCATTGCGATTTTCGCAATTACTAAGGGGTTATGGACGCAATAAATATTGAAAAATCAGTAACTACCGTGCTTTACGGTAGTCAGACTTTTCAAAAGCGTCGTTTACCATTGCACAATGATTTTCATCATCCTTAATTTGTCATTGCAATTTTCGCAATTATTGAGGGGTTATGGACAAAAAAAAATATTGAAAAATCAATAACTACCGTGGTTTACGGTATTCAGACTTTTCAAAAAAATCTACTTTATCAATTCACAATGATTTTCATCATCCTTAATTTGGCATTGTGATTTTCGCAATTATTAAGGGGTTATCGACGGAAGAAATATTGAAAATAAATAAAGACCGTGTTTTACGGTATTCAGAATTTTCAGAAGCGTTGACTTTATCATTGCACAATTATTTTTATCAATTTTAATTTGGCATTGCGATTTTCGCAATTATTAAGGGGTTATCGAAAAAAGAAATATTAAAAAATCAATAACGACCGTGTTTAACAGTAGTCAGACATTTCAAAAGCATCCACTTTATCATTGCTCAATGATTTTCATCATCCATATTTTTGATTTGCGATTTTCGAAAAAATTGAGGGTTTGTCGACAAAAAAAATATTGAAAAATCGATAACAACCGTGTTTTACGGTATTCAGACTTCTCAAAAGTGTCCACTTTATCGTTGCCCGATGACTTTCATCATCCTTACTTTGACATTGCGATTTTCGCAATTGTTAAGGGGTTGTCGACGAAAGAAATATTAAGAAATCAATAACGACCGTGTTTTACGGTAGTCAGACTTTTCAAAAGCGTCCACTTTATCATTGCATAATGATTTTCATCATCCATATTTTTTATTTGCGATTTTTGAAAAAATTAAGGGTTTATCGACAAAAGAAATAATAAAAAATCGTTAACGACCTCGTTTTATGGTATTCAGACTTTTCAAAAGCGTCCACTTTATCATTGCACGATGATTTTCATCTCCCTTAATTTGGCATTGCGATTTTCGCAATTATTGAGGCGATGTCGGCAAAAGAAATATTGAAAAATCAATAACTACCGTGTTTGACGGTAGTCAGACTTTTCAAAAGCGTCCACTTTACCATTGCAAAATGATTTTCATCAACCTTAATTCGGCATTGCCATTTTTGCAATTATTACGGTATGTTTTACGGTAGTCAGACATTCCAGAAGCGTTTACTTCATCATTGCACAATGATTTTCATCATCCATATTTTTTATTTGCGATTTGTTTGTGTTGATTTGTGTTTTACGGTATTCGAACTTTTAAAAACCGTCCACTTTCCCATGGCGTAATGATTTTCATTATACCTAATTTGTCATTGCGATTTTCGCAATTATTAAAGGGTTATGGACAAAAGGAATATTAAAAAATCAATAACTACCGTGGTTTATGGTATTCAGACTTTTCAAAAAAATCCACTTCATCAATGCACAACGATTTTCATTATATTTAATTTGACATTGTGATTTCCGCAATTATTAAGGGGTTGTCGGAGAAAAAAATATTGAAAAATCGATGACGACCGTGTTTCACAGTAGTCAGACTTTTCGAAAGCGTCGACTTTATCATCGCACAATGATTTTCATCGACCATATTTTAAAATTGCGAATTTTGCAATGATTAAGGGGTTATCGACAAAAGAAATATTGAAAAATCAATAACGAGCGTGTTTTACAGGATTCAGACTTTTCAAAAGCGTCGTCTTTATCATTGCACAATGACTTTCATCATCTTTAATTTCGCATCGTGATTTTCGCAATTATTGAGGGGTTATCGACGGAAGAAATATTGAAAAATCAATTACTACCGTGTTTTACGGTAGTCAGACTTTTCAAAAGCGTCGTCTTTACCAATGCACAAAGATTTTCATCATCCTTGATTTGGCATTGCGATTTTCGCAATTATTAAGGGGCTATGGATAAAAGAAATATTAAACAATCAATAACTACCGTGGTTTACGGTATTCAGACTTTTAAAAAGAGTCCGTTTTATCATTAAACAATAATTCTCATTATCCGTATTTCTGAATTGCGATTTTTGCAACAATTAAGGGGTCATCGACAAAAGAAATATTGAAAAATCAGTAACGATCGTGTTTTACGGTATTCAGACTTTTCAAAAGCGTCCACATTATCATTGCATAATGATTTTCATCATTCATATTTTTGTCTTGCGTTTTTTGCAATTATCAAGGGGTTATCAACGAAAAAACCATTGAAAATTCTATAAGAACCGTGTTTTACGATAGTTGAACTTTTCAAAAGCGTCCACTTTATCATTGCACAATAATTCTTATCATCTATATTTTTCATTTGCGATTCTTGAAATTATTAAGGGGTCATCGACAAAAGAAATATGGAAAAATCGATAACGACCGTGTTTTACGGTATTCAGACTTTTCAAAAGTGTCCGATCTATCATTGCACAATGATTTTTATCATCCTCAATTTAACATTGCCGTTTTTGCAATTTTTAAGGGGTTATCGACAAAATAAATATTAAAAAATCAATAACGACTGTGTTTTACGGTATTCAGACTTTTTAAAAGCATCACTTTTATCATTGCACAATGATTTTTATAATCCTGAATTCGGCATTGCGATTTTCGCAATTATTAAGGGGTAATCGACAAAAGAAATATTGAAAAATCAATAACTACCGTGGTTTACGGTGATCGGACTATTCAAAAAAGTCTACTTTATCAATGCACAATAATTGTCATTGTATTCAATTCGGCATTGTAATTTTCGCAATCATAAAGGGGTTATTGACGAAAGAAATATTGAAAAATCGATCACGACCGTGTTTTACGGTATTTAGACTTCTCAAAAGCGTTTACTTTATCATTGTCCAATGATTCCCATCATCCATAATTTTGAATTGTGATTTTCGCAATCATTAAGGGGTTATCGACGAAAGAAATATTAAAAAATCAATAACGACTGTGTTTCATGGTATTCAGACTTTTCAACAGCGTCCACTTTATCATCGCACAATGATTCTTATTATTCATATTTTTGAATTACGCGTTTTGGAATTATTGAGGGGTTATCGACAGAAGAAATATTGAAAAATCAATAACGAGCGTGTTTTACGGTATTCAGACTTTTCGAAAACGTCCACTTCATCATTGCACAATGATTTTCATAACCCTTAATTCAACATGGCAATTTTTGCAATTATTAAGGGTTTATCGACAAAAGAAATATTGAAAAATCGATAACTACCGTGTTTTACGGCATTTAGATTTTTCAAAAGCGTCCACTTTATAAAAAATCGTAATTTAAATATATACATGATAAAAATTATTGTGCAATAATAAAGTGGACGCTTTCGAAAAGTCTGAATACCGTGAAACACGGTCGTTATTAATTTTTCAATATTTCTTTCGTCAATAACCCCTTACTCATTGCAAAAATCGCAATGCCAATCTGAGGATGATGAAAATCATTGTGCAATGGTAAAGTGGACGCTTTCAAAAAGTCTGACTGCCGTAAAACACGGTCGTTATTGATTTTTCAATATTTCTCTTGTCGATAACCCCTTAATAATTGCAAAAATCGCAATTCGAAAATATAGATGATGAGAATCATTGTGCATTGATAAAGTGGACCCTTTTGAAAAGTCAATATACAGTGAAACACGGTCGTTATTGATTTTTCAATATTTCTTTCGTCGTTAAACCCTTAATATTCGCGACAATTACAATGCTAAATTGAATATAATAAAGATCATTGTGCATTGATAAAGTAGACTTTTATGAAAAGTCTCATCACCGTAAACCACGGTTGTAATTGATTATCCAATATTTCTTCCGTCCATAACCCCTTAAAAATTGCGAAAATCGTAATATCAAATCAAGGATTATGGAAATCATTTTGCAATGATAAAGTAGATGCTTCTGAAAAGTCTGAACACCGTGAAACACGGTCGTTATTGATTTTTAAATATTTCTTTCGTTAATGACCCCTTTACAATTGCAAAAATCGCAATGTTAAATCAAGAATAATGAAAATCATTGTGCAATGATAAAGTGGCCACTTTTGAAAAGTCTGAATACGGTAAAACACGATCGTTATTGTTTTTTCAATATTTCTTTTGTCGATGACCGCTCCATAATTGCAAAAATCGCAATTGAAAAATATGGATGATGAAGATCATTGTGCAACAATAAAGTGGACTCTTTTAAAATCCCTGAATACCGTAAACCACGGTAGTTATTGATTTTTCAATATTTCTTTTGTCCATAACCCCTTAATAACTGCAAAAATCGCAATGCCAAATCAAGGATGATGAAAATCTTTGTGCAATGGTAAAGTGGACGCTTTTGAAAAGTCCGACTACCGTAAAACACGGTAGTTATTGATTTTTTAATATTTCTTTTGTCGATAACCCCTTAATAATTGCGAAAATCGCAATGCCAAATTAAGGATAATAAAAATCATTGTGCAATGATAAAGTGGACGCTTTTAAAAAGTCTGAATACCGTTAAACACGGCCGTTATCGATTTTTCCATATTTCTTTTGTCGATAACCCCTTGATAATTTCAAAAATTACAAATAGAAAATATGGATGATGAAAATCATTGTGCAATGATAAAGTGGACGCTTCTGAAAAGTATGAGTACCGTAAAACACGGTTCTTATCGTTTTTTCAATATTTATTCTGTCGATAACCTCTTAATAATTGCAAAAATCATAAGGCAAAAATTAATGATGAAAATTATTATGCAATGATAAAGTAGACGCTTCTGAAAAGTCCGAATACCGTAAAACAGGCTCGTTATAGATTTTTCAATATTTCTTTTATTGATAACCCCTTAATAATTGCAAAAATCGCAATTCAAAAATATGGATGATGAAAATCATTGTGGAATGATAAAGTGGACTTTTTTGAAAAGCGTCTGAATACCGTAAACCACGGTAGTTATTGATTTTCCAATATTTCTTTTGTCCATAGCCCCTTAATAATTGCAAAAATCGCAATGCCAAATCAAGGATGATAAAAATCTTTGTGCAATGGTGAAGTGGACGCTTTTGAAAAGTCTGACTACCGTTAAACACGGTCGTTATCGATTTTTCAATTTTTTTTTTCGTTGATAACCCCTCAATTATTTCAAAAATCGCGAATTTAAAATATGGATGATGAAAATCATTGTGCAATGATATAGTGGACGCTTTTGAGAAGTCTGACTACCGTAAAACACGGTCATTATAGATTTTTCAATATTTCTTTCGTCGATAACCCCCTAATAATTGGAAAAATCGCAAGGCAAAAATACGGATGATGAAATTCATTATGCAATGATAAAGTAGACGCTCATGAAAAGTCTGATTACCGTAAAACACGCTCGTTATTGATTTTTTAATATTTCTTTTGTTGATAACCCCTTAATCATTCCAAAAATCGCAATTCAAAAATATGGATGATGAAAATCATTGTGCATTGATAATGTGGATTCTTTTAAAAAGTCTGAATACCGTTAACCACGGTAGTTATTGATTTTCAATATTTCTTTTGTCCATAACCCCTGAATAATTGCGAAAATCGCAATGCCAATTTAAGGATGATGAAAATCCTTGTGCCATGGTAAAGTTTACGGTTTTGAAAAGTCTGAATAGCGTGAAACACGGTCATTATCGATTTTCCCATATTTCTTTTGTCGGTAACCACTTAATAATTTCAAAAATCGCAAATAAAAAATATGGATGATGAAAATCATTGTGCAATGATGAAGTGGACGCTTCTGAAAAGTCTGAGTACCGTAAAACACGATTCTTATCCATTTTTCAATATTTCTTTCGTCAATAACCTCTCAATAATTGCAAAAATCATAAGGCAAAAATTTATGATGAAAATTATTATGCAATGATAAAGTAGACGCTTTTGAGAAGTCTGAATACCGTAAAACAGGCTCGTTATTGATTTTTAAATATTTTTTTTATTGATAACCCCTTCATAATTGCAAAAATCGCAATTCAAAAATACGGATGATGAAAATTATTTTGAAATGATAAAGTGGACTTTTTTGAAAAGTCTGAATACCGTTAAACACGGTTGTTAACGATTTTTCAATATTTCTTTTGTCGATATTCCCTTAACAATTGCGAACATCGCAATGCCAAACAAACGGTCTTGAAATTTTTTTTAATTTGATGAAAATGTTTTTTGCCAATATTAATTATTCTCAAATCGGCCCATCTTGCCCCAGTAGTGACAAGACGTTTAGTCAGCTGGCGAGTGCAAAAACAATTGAGCATCGCCCTGCGACTCTGGACTCGATCTTTTTTTATTTCGGCATTTCCATGCCATTCTTCCGTACCTTCCTGCTGGTGACACAGGTCGATTCGGTTGTGGCACGACCACACGTTTTGTTCGTTGAATCTTTCCCTCAACAATGCACCAATTCACATTTTCGAGATAAGATTCTTTCTTTGCGAAAAATGCAAATAACCGGCACGGTGCGTTCGGGACAACCCTGGATCTTATCTCCGAGGAGTTTTTTTTGCAACACAACCTATACCGGCTAGTCGGCTATGACGAAACACGACTCCCCGATAAATTCTATGTCAATCGATCAAGAAACTTGCACATTATCATCAAAAAACCGTTTTAACTTCCCGGGGCTATATCATCTACTGGAATTGACCGATTTTAATTTTTTTTTCAATCCTGGTTGCCACGAGCTGCTCTTTCGAATGGTCTTAGTTGGAAAGCCATTCAACAATGGCGTATACCTTTTTCCGGTGTGGCCCGGAATTTGCGATTCGCACGTCCTGACTCCATCGCCTCGCACTCGGCTAATTATTGACCGATTGCTTTCTAACTAGTCTAATTTGAAAGGTAATGAAATTTATTCGAATGCACTTCTTTGGATTTTTGAAATCGGTCAAAAATCCGCCAAAATTGAGAAAAAACTGTCTGTCCCACTCCAATTGGCGAGTACTGTATATACATATGAGGGATGGAACCGCGAGCCCAGAGAAACATAGATTGAGCATGTTCCAAAGGACATGTGAGCGGGGGATTTATAAACAAGAACAAAAGATGATGCGGAGATTTTTTCAGTCGTAATCGACATCCTAATGTAACAGGATCATAGCTTAAGATGAATATCGTTCTTTTTATCTATTCATATTCTGGTCATAGGCGAATTAATTCCTTCATATATATATATATATATATATTTATACATATAGGTATACAGAGTACAGACAAATATTATTTTCTCATAAATTCAACGACGTTTTGTCGGTGACCTACTTCGATTTTGTATTTTTTTAAAATGTTATTATGCATGCAATAATAAGTATCCATGTGAATAGCTTAGCTCTCTATCCCGGAGTTATTGATCTTTGAAGAAATATTCTGTAATAACCATAACTCATTCAATAACCAAGATACTCTATTTGGTTAGGAAGTCATTTTTTTCAATGTACTTTTGGAACAAAATATCGAAAAAATTTTCTTTCTCAATTTTTTTTTTATATTTTTGAAAAAATATATAAAATGCTACGTAAAAATCAAAATTTTTAAGATTTTACTGAAGATAGGGTTCAAATAACTTCTTATGAAAAAAATGGTTTTCGACTTTTTGTTTTTTGTAATTTTAATTTTTTTTTTTCTATGACTACAATAGTTAATTTCAATTATGTTGAAATAAATAATTAACAATCAAATAATAAAAAATTAACATTAAGAATTACAATTCAAGTACGTTTTTCACTTTATTTAATTAAAGAAATCAAATTGTAATTCTCAATGTTAATTATTATAATTTACGAAGGGAATATTTATATGTGACAGAAGTTTAGTTATTTATTTTTGATGAAAATGGACATATTTAAACTCGAAAAATTGTAAAAAAAAAATTTCACGAAGTTTATGGAAAACCGCAACTTTTTGGTCTGAAACATTTTTCTGTTTAATCGTATGCTTTCAAAATACAACGGTTCTTAGGAAATTTTGAAAAGATGTATACTACTCTTTTTTATATAATTTAAGTATTTGACAGAATTTCAATTTATTTGAGAGTAGACAACTTTTTGACCAATCTAAACCGCATGAAATGCCTCAAATATATAAATATCTCTATATTATATAGATATTTCGCCGCCACCGCCACGGCCGTGTACAAAAATCGAGAGGTCAGATTTGGGTTTGGGGTTTGGGTTTGGGGCGACGCGCGGGCGCGTAGCGCCCGAGCGGAAACAATCCCTAACTATATTTATATCAGACTGATTCAAAAAAAGCGAATATTTTTTGTTTTCCGCGGTGACATATTAAATACTTGCGGGAAGGTGAAAAAAGATGCCTGTTGAAATTAGAGCTCTTAATAAAAATATCTAGCAGGGGCACATCGCATATTTTGATTTCCCATTTAAATGAGAGAAGAAAAAAATTCAAACTTTGAAATTTTGTATCTCGGCATCAAGTCAATGTACAGAGTGTATAAAAATGATATGTCACCACTTCGTCCAGTAAATCTCCAGCTTGAGATCGGTGAAGATCTATCAAAATTTGTAGCCGCGAAATCGACCTTGACCCTGAAATTCAAGGTTAAATTTTTTTATTGGCTTAAAAAATTCTACTTCTTAAGAGGAACAAAACAGAAAGGAACCATAGGTTGGAGATGCGTCCTTTAACCCAAAACGACAACGTCAGTTCGAAAAAATAAATCGAAAAAGTGCGTTCTTACAAAATATTGTTGACAGGAACACGGAATAAGAATTTTAAAAATTATTGAAAAAGCTTTTCAACGCAGACACTTCAATTTTTATTAATTGGAATCAAGAAATGTCGGGATTGCATGACGCTGACCATGCAAAGGTGGATGAATCGGCATGAGATGGAAGACACAGATCTTTGCGATTTCCCTTTGTCGCGTTACCACTACACGCATCCAATTCTCTAGTTCATGTTTGCCGAAAATCGATTAAAATATAGTCCCACTGAATTAACCTTGACATTACTTTAATATATATGAAAAATGTGCAATTTTCGTTTAGTTTCGAGGAATAAAATTTGGAACTAAAGCATAATTAAAAAGGCAATCGGTATAACTAGAAAGACTTGAAGTCTAGCAAACAGCACGCCTGGTGTTCTGTGAAAACAAGCCTTCAGATGGCGAGGTTTGCGATAAACGATTTTGATCTTAACAATAGTTGTTGTCACCTACACATTTCAGAGTCATATCGTGCTTGTGTGAGTAGGCACAAGTTGCTTAAACATATTCATTAGGGGCAGACCATTAGCGTTACCCGGAATATACCACATAAAGGTTGTCTGCCTGATATCCCTTGGCCCTGAAAAGGGCTGTTGTATTTTCGTTGTGATTAGTCGTTTTGTCGTTTTGTTGTGCTTAGTCGTCTTCTGCTTCATTATGACGCGGTCGTTGATGGCGGCGGCGTCGGGGGACCCAGAGAATCGAACCATCATGGCCGATTGCTCAAAGCATTCTAGCTTGTTCCCCAGCTTCCCCATGCCAGCCACCATTACGCAAGCACGCTCGCAACTGTGCCTCCAAGTTTATCCTAACCCTGGTAAGAATTTCTCCATTTCGCATCAACCTGGCAACTCCCTCATCGATTCGGCGTCTCAGATCTACCGGCGTCGTAATCGCTCGACCTTCTCTCTAGACGATAGCCTGCATTGCTCCCTAGAAAAAAAGTCCAAGGGATTTAGGTCTGGAGAACGTGGTGGCCAGAGATGCGGAGCAGGCCAACGACCGAGCCAACGCGATCCAAACATTTCGCTTAAGAAATCAGGGACTTCAAGACCAAAATGAGGTGGTGCTCCGTCGTGCATAAAAAAATGCGATAGCGAGCATGTCGTGGAATCATGTCCCTAAGGCGTGGCATTAAATTGCGTTGCAGAAAGTGCAAATAATTGCGGCTGCGCAATCTCAGTGGAAGGTACACTGAACCTATCAGAGTGTTCCCAACGATACCTGCCCAAACGTTTACTGAAAAACGTCCCTGGTGAAGCGTTGCATCATCGCACGAGGATTCCTCTCAGCCCAGATGCGTAAGTTCTACCGGTTCATGATTGCGATGCTGGAGAAGCTTGCCTCATCGGTAAATAGAATGCGTTCAAAAAAATGAGGATCTCCCTCCAGTTTCTGTAGCATCTATCGACAAAAATTACGACGAGCGCGGTAATCTACAGGATATAGTGCCTGAACAGATTGAACGTGGTACGGTCGCAGACCCTCTTCACGAATTATGCGACGCACCGTCATGTGCGCTATACCAACGCGAGCGGCTATTCGACGTAAGCCCATGACGGGAAAAGCTCGTGCAAGAGCAATGACACGGTCTTCAATGCGCCATCGAACACGAGGGCGACCGGCTCTTCGATATCCAGCGTTCCGCACCTCAAACCTCTCCAGATCGTTGAACCGCTCTTCGAGTCGTTGAAACTCACGACGATCTGGAATTGCCCCCGGCCGTAGAGGATGACCATTTGCCCGATCAAGAAGTAACTGACGATAAATTTCGCAAGCTCTTCTAAAGTTTCCGAAAGCTTGATCAATAGCGCGCAACATACGACGTTGATCTCGTCCACCTCTTCCATGACCACGATGTAGTCGCCGACCACGATTCATGTTATTACGATAGTTACTACAGTGACAGGGCCAACAAAGATTCAGGTAGTGAAGGCGATCACTGATGGAGCGACCACAACGACTTTGACAATGCTCGAGATGACCAAGACTGCCACGACAAAGACTGGCTACGAGAGAAATAACCTGGACTGCAACGATAAAAACTTTGATTATGATAGAGTTGACCGAGACTACGACGATAGACTTCAACAACGAAAGAATTGACCAAGACTTTGACGGTAGACTGACAACGATAAAGTTTATCGAAATTGCGATGACTGCGACGATGATAGGATTGGCCGAGATTGCGACGAGAGACTTCGACGATAAGCTGACCCAAAATGCGACAACAAAGACTTCGACTATGATAGAGATTACCGGGATTGCGACGACAAAAACATCGACGATGATAGAGATCAATGGGACTGCGACGACAAAACACGGATTTGTTTTGTTGATTTTTTTTTATAACCTCGACGTGGTGTATTTCGGGTAAAGCTAATGGTCTGCCGCTAATGAATATGCTTAAGCAACTCGTGCACAGTCACACAAACATGATATGACTCTGGAATGTGTAGGTGATATCAACTACTGTTAAGCTCAAAATCGTTTATCGCAAACCTGGCCATCTAAAGGCTTGTTTTTACAGAACAGCAGGCGTGCTGTATGCCAGACATCAAGTCTTTCTAGTTATGCCTCTTAACGAGATGAATTGACTTTGAAACTGATTTTGAGTTTTAGGGTCAAGGTAAATTCAGTGCGACTATGTTTCAATTGATTTTCGGCAAACATGAGCTGGGGAATTAGATGCTCGTAGTGGTAACGCGACAAAGGAAAATCGCAAAGATCTGTGTCACCCATCTTATGCCGATTCATTCACCTCCGCGTGGTCAGCGTCATGCAATCCCGACATTTCTTGATTCCAATTAATAAAAATTGAAGTGTCGGCGTTGAAAGGCTTTTTTTATAATCATTAAAATTCTTATTCCGTGTTCCTGTGAACAATATTTTGTAAGAACACACTTTTTCGATTTTTTTTCGAATCGACGTTGTCGTTTCGGGTTGAAGGACGCATCTCCGACCTATGGTTTCTTCCTGACTTTTGTTCTTCTTAATAAGTAGAATTTTTTAAGCCAATACAAAAATTTGACCTTGAATTTCAGGGTCAAGGTCAATTTTGTGGCTCCAAATTTTGATAGATCTCCACCCATCTCGAGCTGGAGATTTACTAGACGGAGTGACGACACATCATTGTTATACACCCTGTACCAGAATGAACGATACATAGTACAATTGAACGCTCTACAAAAAAGATTTCTTGTGATTTTTCGATAAACTCACTCCTTCAAAAGTTATTCAGGGTTAAAGTTAAATTCAGAGTAAGTTTTACTTTTTTTTTATTTTCCGGCAAAATCCGACTTGAAGCCGAGGTATGACATTTCGAAGTTTGAACATTTTTGTTCCTGTATTATTTAAATGGAAATGCGTGATGAGAGATCTCAAAATATTAATATTACAATAATTAATATTTTAAAATGGAACTATTTCCGTTACATTTGAACGATGCAAACTTCAGCATAATCTGAATTTAGAGTATGCATGATATTAGGGGGTAAACATCGCGTTCAAGGAGGGAAATCATCTCGTCTGGACGACACACGTCGTTACTCCTTGGAACTTGAGCCCCGGCTGCTTCTCTCAATTGCGTTACGGTGCGGCCAGTAGTGTTCACTATATATAGGTGCACACGTACACATTCATATAGATGTTTAGCTTTCCCCCGCGATTCCGTCTGCGTGAACTACGGGTTTGGAATTCAGTTTTCGAGATTTCACATATGTTGGGCTCACGATAAAAATTTATTGTGGAACCTAGACGTGAAATATAACCAAAATGCTCTTAGTAAAGATAAATTCGAAATTAAAATGTAGTAATTGTGTGTAATATAACACCTACACCCACCTATGTAACTCACACCAACTCCTACCCCCGCAACCACCCACCCCTACCCAAGCTAATCAACACACCTATATAACAACTCACACCTATCCCAACCCCTACAACCACTCACAGTGCCCATATAACATCTTACACCCATCATTACCCCCACAATTACCCACAATACCTAAACCATCATCCGACCCCACCCCCACAATAATTCGCCACTCACTCACTGCCACCCACACCTACCCACGCTAAACAATAGTTGTAATCGTAACCGATGCCATGATAACCGTTGCCATAGTATCCGTTGCCATGGTAACTGTTGTTATGGTAACCGTTACTATGGTAATCGTTACTATGGTAACCGTTGCTAGAGTAACCGTTACTATGGTAACCGTTGCTAGAGTAACCGTTACTATGGTAACCGTTACTATTGTAACCGTTACTATGGTAACCGTGACTATTGTAACCGTTACGATGGTAACCGTTACTATAGTAACTGTTACTATGGTAACCGTTACTATGGTAACCGTTGCTATGGTAACCGTTGCTATGGTGACCGTTGCCATGCTTACCGTTGCTATGGTAACCGTCGTAATGCTAACAGTTGCTGTGGTCACCGTTCCTATGGTAACCGTTGCTATGGTAACCGTTGCTATGTTAACCGTTGCTATGGTAACCGTTGCTATGGTAACCGTTGCTATCGTAACCGTTGAAATGGTAACCGTTGCCATGGTAGTCGTTGTCATGGTAACCTTTGCTATGGTGTGAGAGAGATGGTATATGCGATCGTAGGTGCAAAATCCGTTTCCGATAGGAATTCGTTCTTAGTGAGCGTCCACGTCGATAAAGGAGCAATTATGCAAAATTTCAAATCAATCGGGCGTATAGTTTTGGAGATCTCGTGATGAGTGAGTAGTATTTCGCTTATATATATATATATATATATATATATATATATATATATATATATATGTATATGTGGCATTCCACGGTATTTCGATCGAAATCTTACCTTGATGATTTCGATTTTCCTCTAAATTCTTTATATAAATAAGAACATTAAAAAAAATTTCCCAAATTTTTTCAGAATTTTTCAGCCACGCGTTTTCTGAATTTATTTTTTTTTTTGAAAAAAAAACGGCACAACTTTGTAAAATCCGAAAAAATTCCGAAAAATCCAAAAAAATATAACGAATTTTTTGGGCTTTGTTCCATAACGGAGACTCCAATACTCTATGATTCAAATTCAAAAAATTAAAAAAAAAAATTCGACTCACAGAGTCTCAAAATCTCCATTTTGGAACAAAGCCCAAAAATTTTGTCATATTTTATTGGATTATTCTGAATTTTTCAGATTTTACAAACAGGTCCCTTTAAAAAAAAAAAATTCCAAAGAACGCGTGACCCAAAAATTCCGAAAAAATTCAGGATTTTTTTTTTTAATGTGTACTTTTATATAAAAAATTGAGAAAAAAATCGAAATCATTGAAACAAGATTTTGTCGTGTCATTCCATGACATTCTAATCAAAATCTTGCCTAGATGATTTCGATATTTCTCAAAATTTGTTATATAAAAAAACACATTGAAATCGTTTTTTCCAAATTATTTCAGAATTTTTCGGTCACGCGTTCTTTGGATTTTTTTTTTTTTTTTAAGGGACCTCTTTGTAAAATCTGAAAAAAATCAGAACAATCTAATAAAATATAACAACGTTTTTGGGCTTTGTTCCAAAATGGAGATTTTTAAATTCTATGAGTCGAATTTTTTTTTTTTAATTTTTTGAATTGAAATCATAGAGTATTGAAATCTTCGTTATGGAACAAATCCCAAATTTTTTTAAATATTTTATTAGATTTTTCTGAATTTTTTCACATTTAACAAAGTTGTCCCGCTCTTTTAAAAAAAATAATACATCCAAAAAACGCGTGACTGATAAATTCTGAAAAAATTTGGGAATTTTTTTTTTAATGTCCTTATTTATATAAAAAATTTAGAGGAAAATGGAAATCATCAAGGTAAGATTTTGATCGAAATACCGTGGAATGCCACATCTCTCTATATTATATAAAATTATCGCCGCCGCCGCCGCCGCTGTGTACAAGAATCGAGGCCATGGCCAACTTCACCGCGCTCGAGCCTCGATTCCATGGCCAACTTAACCTTGCTCGGTTCTAGGTTTGGGTTTGGAGATTTGGGTTTGGAGGTTTGGGTTTGGAGGTTTGGGTTTGGAGGTTTGGGTTTGGAGGTTTGGGTTTGGAGGTTTGGGTTTGGAGGTTTGGGTTTGGGGGTTTAAGTTTGGAGGTTTGGATTTGGAGGTTTGGGTTTGGAGGTTTGGGTTTGGAGGTTTGGGTTTGGAGGTTTGGGTTTGGAGGTTTGGGTTTGGAGGTTTGAGTTTGGAGGTTTGGGGTGATGGTTTGAGTTTGAAGGATTGGGCTTGCGATGCGAGGGCTCGCAGCGCCCGAGCCACAAGGGTCCCTGGTATATATATATATATACATATATATATCTATATCTATATATAATCCATACTTCCATGCTAATATTATACACTAGTGGAAAAAATTAAAGGATCAAAAAATTTTCCCAAATTTTTAGTGGTTTTTAACAATGCTGTATCTCAGTCAAAAATGGTCGTATCAAGGTCTAAAAAAAAAGAATTTCGAAGCTTGAAGTTTCTCGTTTTCAGATCTTTTAGCAATAAAATTTTCAAAGCTACAGGTTTCACGTAATTATGAAAAATACCAAGAAAAAAAATTTTGCAAATTTGCATCGCTTTTGATTTGGCTGTAATTTTTGGGAAAAGATTCTTCCAGCTGAAACATTGCGAGGACCAGATAGCTTGTTTATTTAGCTTCAATTTGCTTTTTTTGAGATCTTGCTGCGACTATTTTTCGCTGAGATATCGAGCTTGTACGAAAAAAGACACTTTTCTGTTTGACCATTGATATCTCAGCAACCAATGATCGCACAGAAATCAGAAGGGGCGTTTCACAAACTTGAATCAATGCTTTATAAGGATAGGCGATGATTTTTTGAAAAATAAAAATTTTTCATTCTTGCCATGAATTTGAAAAAACAGAAGAAAACGGGCTATTTGGGGTTTTTTAGAAAATCAACGGCCAAATTAAAAACATTGACAAAACGACAAATGTTGAGCGTGAGTTTTACAGCCCAATATACCCACAAAATCCCTGTTAAGTTTTAATTTGATCTATTCGACGGTTTTTTTGTTTCAAGCAATCAAATTTTTGAAAAAAATTAAAGGATCATGTTTCTGCCCCTAAACGTCATGATCATTATTAAAGTGGAAAACAATTTTATTCGTGGCTTTTTTCACGTTTTTATCGCAAACATCGTTTAAATGTACAGGAAAAAAAATTTCGAAGAATTTTCGATTTTTTTTTTTTAATTTTTTTAAATTTGTCGATTTTTTTTCTTACATAAATTTAAACGCTGATTGCGATAAAAAGGTGAAAAAAGCTCAAATTTTATTTTTCAAATAATAATTATGGAGTGTTTAGGGGCAATAAACATAAACCTTGGATTTTTTGGAAAAACAAAATTTCAAAAAATGTAGAAAAAAAATTTTTGAAACATTTTTTTGATTTTTTTTCTTCATAAATTTAAACGCTGTTTGCGATTAAAATGGGGGAAATGCTCGAAAAAAAATTCTTTTTTTCATTTTCATAATGATTTTGAAATGTTAAGGGGCAATAAACATGATCCTTTAATTTTTTTCAAAAATTTGATTGCTTGAAACAAAATAACCATTTGATAGATTGAATTGAAACTTCACAGAAATTTTGTGGGTATATTGAGCTGTAAAAGTGACGCTCAACATTAGTCGTTTTGTCAACATTTTTAATTTGGCCGTTGACTTTCTAAAAAACCATATATAGCCCTTTTTCTCCTGTTTTTTCAAATTCATGGCAAGGATGAAAAAAAAATTTTTTTTTTTGAACCATCAACAATCCTTGTAGAGCATTGATTCAAGTTTGTGAAACGCCCCTTCTAATTTCTGTGCGATCATTGGTTGCTCTGATATCAATGATCAAACAGAAAAGTCTTTTTTTCGTAAAAGCTCAATATCTCAGCAAAAAATGGTCGCAGCGAGGTCTCGAAAAAAGTAAATTGAAGCTAAATAAACAAGCTATCCTGTCCTTGTAATGTTTTAGCTGGAAAAATTTATCCCCAAAAACTACAGCCAAAACGAAAGCGATGCAAATTTGCCAATTTTTTTTTCTTGGTATTTCTCATAATTGCGTGAAACTTGTAGCTTCGAATTTTTTTTTTGCTAAAAGATCTGAAAACTAGAAACTTCAAGCTTTAAAATGCCTTTTTAGACCTCGATACGACCATTTTTCACTGAGATACAGCATTGTTAAAAACCACTAAAAATTTGGCAAAATTTTTTGATCCTCTAATTTTTTCCACTCGTGTACATGATCGTATAGTCGAGTATAGTCCGCTGAGCGGTGGCGTGAAAAATCACTATAAAATCATATTGATGGCGTGAATGCACGTTAGTCGTTGCCGACATGGACTTTATCGTAGATCTACAGGGCTTCAATAGACCCATCAACGAGTTTGTACTGAAGGAAATATCAATAATCGCCGTCAATCGCAACGTGGAACCCTTGACTCTTCAAATCAAACCAACGACACCGTGGACATCTCTACCAGCAAAGTACAAGGTGATTAACGCATGGCTAGATCGAAATTATCATGGACTGAAATGGAATTCCGGCGAAATATCGTACAGTGCAGCTGTGAAAAAGATTTGAGCCAGCTTGGAAGGTGCTCGAATAATTTACGTCAAAGAACTGGAGCTGGCTGGCAAAGAACTCTGGCTGTCGAAAGTAATCGATCCCTCAATAGAGATTATCGACATGAAGACCGTGGACTGTCCATAGCTGCAACAATTACCGAAAATTGCACCAAATACGGGCTGCTCGCTGCATTCGTTCGTCTTAAAGTACAATCGTGCTAATACAAACGTAAAATTGCTGAAAAAATGGTTAAATGTATACCAGGCATTGTACGAACGCGGGATTTTTCAAATTAAGAAAAACTTTTATTTCCTCGATAAATCGTGTCTTCATTGTTTTATTATTTTTCGAAGCGTGGAAAAAATCGATACAAACAATTTTCCTTAATAGCTAGTTTAAGGAAAAATTTAGATTATTGTTATTTTTTTTTTTAATTTTTTGAAAAAACTTAAAATATTTTTTTTGTTCACACTTTAAAGTGCTTGATATGTTTTTCAAGTATATAGTTCAAGATAAAATTCACTTTCCACTATAACAGCGCAAAAATCGTCGTTTTTTCTTTTCGATGATGCGATCTCTTCTTCGATGTCGTGATGACGGTCCAGCAGCGATATTCTCAAATGTATGATGATGAGATGATTCAGCCGTCATGGTTGGATAAAGTCGGATGACATGGTGGATCCATAATTTTTTTCACATTTGTTTAAATTCAATGCTTTTGTACTTTCCACCAAAGTAGTTCATGTACAATTAACCATTGCTGACGTCTACGACGCGTCGCTGACGTCTACGACGATTCTCTTGCCAAATTTAGTCTCCACGGCTTTGATGTCAGATATTTGATAATCTTATTGTTGAATTAGCTCCGTCAACTTTTGTATCGGTAGAAATTCTCCCATTTTTGCCACTTTGTTGATTTTCGTCAAATCCATGTCGATTGATGTAAATATTCTTCAGCGATGATGTGATAAATTTCATATCAGATCTCATTCAAATGACTTTTTTAACTTGATCAATTTCTTTTATCAGCAACTCTAGGCGCGTTTTGAGTTTTCTCCGTCTTTTTCTCCTCCTTCTCCTCCTCCTCCTCCTCCTGTTCCTCCGCATCCTCTTTCGCCTCCCAACAACATTGAATGCAATCTCGTCGTGGGGATGGGGGACCATCTATGCAATCTCCCTTCGGCCCAACCGTATACCAATGTTTTTCGCACTGTCGATATGAGATAATTTCCTCATCTTCTTGTAGATACTCGGGTAAACGATCCCACAGCGCGTTAATATCTTGCGGATACGATACTAAAATGATCTGTTTGGCATATATTTTAAGTCACTATGTGTCAATTCCCACACCTCTTTTTGAGGGTCCATTCTTTTGTCGCTCTTTTCAGTTTCCCCCTTTTCCGCCGTTTCTTTATTCACCTCCCGACGACAGCCGGTGCAATTTTGTCGTGAGGGCGCCTTAATTTCTTCCGAATGAAACATATCCCAATGTTTTACGAACGGTAGATATGACATCATTTTCCTATCTTCACGTAGATGCTCGGGTAAACGATCCCACAGCCAGTAAATCAATCGCGGATACAATATTAAAATCATCTCTTTTGATGCATATTTTAAGTCACTATGTGTCAATTCCCGCGCGTCTTTCGGATGATAATATACTCGCTCACTTGAATCCATTTTAAGAGTAAGCGACACACACACACACACAATGACGATAGAGGATTGACTGAAATTTCTTCTCAATAAAAGTGAGAATAAGCTGATATAATTCTCGATGAAGTTCACGTCTCAGCATGATCACTCTATCACCGCAATTGTTTATCTTAAAATATCAAAAGCCATGCCGACAAAAATTCCAAGAACTCCTCCTGCAGTGGACGACGAAAAAAAAATCAACGCTCCTCCTCTTTGTCCTCTTCAGTTTTCGCTTTCTTCGCCTTTTCCTCTTCCTCCTCCTCCTCCTCCTTCTCATTCGCCTCCCAATAACATTTAACGCAATCTCGTCGTGGTGGTCCAGGATCACCTATGCGAGTTTCCAGCATATCGAGCGTATTCCAATGTCTTACGCACGGTAGACATGAGATTATTTTTCTATCCTCGCGTAGATGCTGCGGCAAACGATCCCACAGCTGGTAAATATTTCGCGAATACAACATTAAAATAACCTCTTTCGACATATATTTCGAGTCACTATGTGTCAATTCCCACGCTGCTTTTGCCGGATAACACACTCGCATACTCGTGTCCATTTTAATAGTAAGCGGATCAACCATTTGAACGGGCGGTGAATCGACTGAAATATTTTTAATTGTAAACAGATGGTCGTCTATGCAGCTGTGGGTTGATAATATCCGCTCGCGTCGCGACGAAAAAAGTTGGACCATGTTTGGATAGAGTTGTATACATCATAAATCTAATACTCGACACTCGACACTTGAGAGCGCGAGCAAGCGAGAGAGAGAGAGAGAGCGCGTGCGAGAGAGAGAGAGAAAAAAGCCCAAGATCCCCCCCCCCCTGCCACCCACCACCCCCAAGATCCTCCCTGCCACACACCATCGCTAAGCTAACCACCCACTTGCCACCTACCACCCACCGCCCGCAAGCTACCCATCCCCTGCTAGCCACCCACCGCCCGCAAGCTGCCCATGGCTCACGACGCGGTTCGTTTCTCGGCTAAGTGGCTCGAGTCTCAGCTGAAAAAGGTCGGTAAATGTCGGGGTAGGGATCTTGGGGCAGAACCGGACCTCCACGCCTACTGCAAAGGACCCTCTGGTGGCTTAACAGGCTCCATAAAACGTCTCGCGTCGCGAAAGGCATAAGAAATGGGCACAAAGGAGGAAATTGTGACACCTTTTGCATTATATGAGTGGGGCAATAAATATTTTGATTTCATAAACTTTGCTTTTGTATCTAAAGAAGCGTACAATTCGAATGCAGTGTATCTAAAAAAGAGATTTACACAAGCAAAATCCTTGAAAGGAACACAATCCGTTCATTGTATTGCACCATGTACTGAAAATTTCGATTACTGTATGGTTAAAAAAAATTCTTTTTTGAAAAATTCAACAAAAATAGAAATGATTAAATCAGAGTCTTTTTATAAATGGCTTTTGTAAATTTTGGTAAATAAAACTTTAACTTATTTATGCACAAAACAACCGATAAAAAAAGAAAAGTAAACAAAATATGGTAAATTTCGCTGTACTTTATTTTTCATTTTAATGTTTGCCCCACGTAATTATAGAGATCCCAAGTTCTTCAAAATCATTTTCGATATAAAAAAACTCTGAATTTTTCGAAAAGAATATTTTCAACGAGCTAAAATTGGGGGCAAGGGCTGAAAAATCGATTTTTATTTTTCAAATGAGATTTTCGAGGTTATAAACATAGCATTAGATATTGATATATTTGTTGTTTAAAACTTCGGAGTTTTACGGAAAAAAAAACGTATCCAAATTTTTTTCTATCTATTCAAGAAAAAAAAAGATATATCGAGTTGAAAATTCCGTAATTTTAAAAACTCAAAAATTTGCCGCCACTATTGCTCAAAAACTACTGGCCGGAGAAATTTTCAAAAAATCATGGATATCCTTTTTAGTGCTATCTTTCGAATAGCAAATTTAGTTTTTCTTTATTTTGACCACTCAGTACAACTCGTACCACTCATTGGCGAAATGACCCATATATATATAAATCAATTGCTGTTCGTTCGTCTCGCTAAAACTCAAAAACGGCTTGACTGATTTGGATGGATTTTGTTTGATTTTGTTCGCTATAATACAGCGGTGGTTTAAAAGAAAAATAAAATCGGAAAATCCTAAAGTTCAGCTGAAAAATCGAAAATCTATATGGGTAATTCCATGTCAAATCAACCAAGAGTTGGAATCGACCCCTTTCAATTTCGATGAAATTTGTTCAGAAGTTTTCGTTTTCAATAGAACGAAGTTTTACCAAAAGAAAAAAAAAGGATTTTTTTTCCGAAAGTTATGCAAAATTCAAAATTTCACAACTTTTCAAATCTTTCAAGTTTATTTTTCAGATATCTTGAAAACTATTATAGTTACGAAAAATCGTTCTGAATTCGTCTTGAGGAGTATACTTGAGGCTACAAAAAAAATATTCCGAAAAAAAAAATTTTTAAATGATGAATTTGGAGAATTTTGAATTTTCAAAAATCGTAAAAATCCAAATTCCGTATTTTATAGTATTTTGTTATGGAATCGGCTTCGATTCGGCCAATGAAATTGACCAGCTCTTGCTTCAAATTCAAGGCGCACATCGACAGGTCCAGACTTGAGTGAATCGTTCTGTTTCGAACAATCAATGACGACGAGAGGCGCGTAATTGAGAAATTCAGTCTTTTCGAGCCATGGTTCCGCCTCTTTGCCATAATATGCGTTCTGGAAGTTTGCATACATTTCGTAGAGCATGGCATACTGGTTTTGTCCTATATTTAGATTCAAATTTCCATACGGATAACATTGCGAATTCAAATAAAGCTTAATGTCGGCAATATTACAATGATCGAAATGGCTTGCATTCTTCTTCACACGATTTTTTCGATCTGTCTGAAAGGCAAGAATGACGAAACGCGGTTTTTCAAGCTGAGTCGATGTTTTGACAGTCCACATGTGCTTCGACGTAACCGGAAGCATTGGATATTCATACAATTCCCACGTGCGAAAACTCATGGAGATTGGCGCGTCTTTGACAATGAACTTTAAAAGTTGTATTCGCCATTGATCGGAACTTTTTGCAGCGACAGCTTATAATCTTCCGCAGGCGGTCGATCAACTGCATTATCTTCCACAGTCGTTTGAATAACTGCATTATCATCGCTCCTCGATCGCGAGAGAATTAATTCGTGCTTGACATTGACGAGAATTTTTTGATAATCTTCGGCAAAACCAAGCAGCATGTTCAGCGGTATGCATATATCGAAAAAGCCCGCGGCATCGGTTATTTGTTTCGTTTCATCCACGTCGAGCCAGCCCGTATTTTCAAGCATGGAAATTTCACCAGCGCCCAACGACGCGTAACCCTTCATCAGACTCGTGAGCCCAACAATTTTATTTCGATCGATTTCTATGGCATTGAGTTAATAACGTATCTCCTCAAACAAATGGCAAATTGCATTATTTACGAGTTTAGTGGTGGTGCATGGAGCATCATTGGGTTTACTCAATTTCCCGCATATATGAAGAGAACTTTTGCTCGGTAGTAGACAGAGATCTTGATGCTGAACGGCGATACGTATTTCATCGCTGTTGTTGAACGTTGATGAGGCGTATGGCTGGTGCGCGTGAATCTCCGAGTGTACGATAGATTCGTCAAAGATAATTGGTGTGTGAATATTCACTATTGCTTCCGCCATCTTGCACAACAAATGCAAAGCACGCAGAAAAAGTAATGTTTTACAGTCCTTTGCCACGAACGTGAAGGCCGAGGCTCTTCAACAGTTGCACGTTTTGAGGTGTTAGTCCTCTGAATGTAGTTCGACGACTGATTGCCTTTACCCATGGTATCCTATTATTATTCGCAGTTGTTGTTCTATTAAAGACTATACCCATCATCCGGATTTGATGTGCAATCGTATGGTTATAACCTCACCACGAAAATTGACTAAATCACCGTCTTGGTCAACTATTCGAAGCTGAATATGATCCATTGTCTTGCTCGTTATTGGCAGATAAATGACGTGCGAGGGAACTTCAATGATTTTATAGCCCGGTGGTGCAAGTGGAAAAAATTCGTGAATTGTGTGGACTTTTTGCTCGTTTATATATGCACCTGCTGTGATGCTACATTCGATACGCAAGGCGTTCACTTTCAGAATGGCCACCGGAAGATCAGATTTGTGGTTTTTATTGGCTTCGAGGATGCGCCGGATGAATCCCAATAGAGATCTAATTAAATCGTCGGGTGAAAAATTTACATCGCGATTACACACAATTTCACTTCGCGGCGTATTGTTATTGGGTTTAATTGTAATGTTCATGTTCTTATTTGTCAACTCTGACTGCAAGTACGCCTCAATATCTTCAATTTCGTAGCTGCCGGTGGGTATCGTTACTATCTCATTGCCCACGTAAGATTTATCATTGCCCGCGTCTATGTTGGGAATAGAATTGAAGGTTAGCAGCTCAACGAGTCCGAGAGTATAATTTTCGTGCGCGTCAAGTTCAATTGGGGGAAAATATTGCGCCTCGAGGATAGAAGATGTCCCCGATATTGTCAGGGTGAAACTATCAGCCATGCTGATCGCGCGATACTGATACTGATTTCATCACGAGGCACATTTATATAGGCTATAAATGTCTTTTCGATTAAGCTGTTTGCAGAGAAATTTAAAGCATAAATGTCCGCACTCTATCGTGTCGTAATTCTGATATTGTATATAATTGTAATTAACGCTACGCACACCGAGATATCTCATGAGTTCGGATGGTGGTTGAAGATCACCGAAACTGTCAAAGTATACGACTTTGCCGCCAATCTTTGTGTATGCGACCTAATGTGTGCCTGGTCCACCACGCTCATCGAGATTAATAATCGCCGACTCACGTTTCCACGGCCCACCCACGGGCAAGCCATTTCGCATGAAAACTCTACGAAAATGGGGAATTTTCATGGATTTACCGAACCTGAGAATATCGACGTCAGTGAGTGCTTGGCGTGGTAGCGTTATTTTACGTTTTTTGACCCAATATGAAGACCGAGACCCTTCTTGTATAGCTTGAGATGCAAACCCCTGCCCAATGCGATAGATTCCATTGTTTTATTATGTCGCTTACTCTCGTCCAATTCACGTTTTGCGGCTTGAGCAGCATTTACAGCTTTTGCTATACTCGCTGCACCACCCGTCAATGCTCCAGCGGCGCTAAGACCGGCAAATATTGGCACGAGGAATGGCAAGAAACTGCCAATGTTCCCCGGCACCGGAAAAATCCGCGGTGTACGCAATTTTCGTTTACCCCCTATCCTCTTTACAGCAGCACGTGCACCCTTCAAAGCTGACGTAATTATAACCTTCGGGTCACTGCTATGACTCATTGTCTTCTTCGCAGCACCGATAATACTTTTAAGGTTACAAATCTTCTTTTTCTTTGGCATCCCCGCACCCATTCCGAATTTTCTCTTGCCCTTCATGATGGTCGCTACACCCCAAGCACTTGCTTTTTCTGCGATACTCGCGTCTTTCGCGAAAACTCGTTTCCAAGCTCTCTCGGCCAATACTCTGTCAGCCTCGCTTCTCGCCTCGAGATTTTCACGATTTTTCGAATAGGCAATATCGTGCTGTTTGCAGGCTGCGTCTAGTGGATTGATTCCCGGATCACCTCGAGTGAGACGTTTTGCCAATTTTGTGCCAGGACCGCAGTACTGATAACCGGGCAAATGCAACTCGACGGGAAGATTGTTGATGATACGGTTTACCAGACCACTGCCACACTTTTCTTTGCCCTCTCCACGAGTATGCACGATCATGTCCATACAGGAATAACTACCCGACTGACTAATGACATCTATAAAAAGCTCATTTATACTTATTGGCGAGTTAGTCGTGATCAAGATGGTGTCCAAGCAACAGGGATTACCTATAATGAATTTTGACGCATTAACGCAGCGCGAGGAGAAGGAGGTGAAACGTCACGGTCATTTATTGCCGAATAGCATTCGCGCGGTATTCTGCGGACCATCAAATTGTGGCAAAACTAATGCATTATTCAGTCTCATTACTCATCCAAATGGCGTGAGATTTGAAAATGTTTATGTGTACTCAAAGTCGTTGAAGCAGCCAAAGTACAAGCTGCTCGAACGTTTGCTCAAGCCAGTGCCCGATATCGAATATTTTCCCTTCAACGAGCACGAACAAGTGATCACACCGAGTGATGTACGTCCAAACTCGATATTTATCTTTGACGATGTAGCGTGCGAAAAACAGGACAATATTCGAGCCTTTTTCGCCATGGGCCGTCATCAGAATTTCGATTGTTTTTATCTTTGTCAAACGTACGCACGTATTCCCAAGCATCTAATACGAGATAATACAAATTTCGTTGTGCTCTTCAAGCAGGATGAAATGAATCTCCGGCATGTGTACAACGATCATGTGAATACTGACATGCCGTATGAGAAATTTAAGATTTTGTGCTCGGAATGTTGGCGTGCCGGCAAGTATGCATTTATCATGATTGACAAGGATTGTGAAATGAATAAGGGTCGATATAGGCGAGGTTTTGACAATTTTCTCAGCACACAGTGATAAATAATGTATCGTATGACGATGGCAGCACAGTATCATCGTTGACCCAGCACCGACAATATGAAAGTGCTCGAGGAAAAAGACGTTTTGCGTGAGATTGTGCGAGCGAGCGACGCTATACGGCGAAAGCATCGTATGATAAAGCTGGGCAGAGACAATGTGGAGCGCGCGATACAAGATGTTTTCCAGCCGATAGTGCAGCCATTGGAGAAGCTGGTGAATGCATCGCGCAAAAGATCCCCCATCAAGCGGGAAATTAAACGAGAAAAAACTGAAAATAGCGTGAAACGTGAGGAGGAGGAGGAGAAGGAGGAGGAGGACGAGGACGAGGAGCTGGAAGAGGACAACGATGATGAAGAAGACGAGGAGGAGGTGGTGGAAAAGAAGACTAAAGAAGAAGAAGAAGAAGAGGAGGAGGAGAATGAAAATGTAGCGAATGGAGAAAATGAGCGCAGCATGAAGGAACAATCGGATAATTTCGATGAATCCTTCCGGTTGGCAGAGGGAGATGCAATGTCCAGCAATGCCGATGAATTAATAAATGAGTATCTTTCGTTGTTGCGCTCGAATAGAAAAACAAGCCTCGATGTCACGTATGGTGTGAGAAACCTCACCAATGACAAGCTAATGATTGGCGATTCACCGATAGATTTTTCCTCATCCTCCGGAATTCGTGTGAAGGAGAAAAATTATGCAAAAACCGTTGGATTAGTCGAGCTATTATTCAAAAAACAGCCTGTTGATTTTACAACGGATGATTTGCGAGCGTATGAAAAAATTATCATGGAGACGTACGGATAATAGCACTAAACTCAAAAATTACATATCCAAGATATGTGACCGCTCCAGACACAGCGGCAAAGGTATGCCGAAATACAACATTGCGCGAAAAAAACCGACAAAATTTGATTATGTTTATTGGGATGATCCTAATGAGCTTGTTGATCGTCTACGTTTACTCTTATCATCGCAGGCTGCCGGAAATTTATCGCATTCCAATGAAATAATATCGATAATCGAGGAGTTGCGTGAGGCTAAAATCATTTATTAATCCGTTGTCTGTTAATGAACGAACTTTCATACATCCAGCAACAAAAGGTTTTTCGCATATATGACATATTTTGGCTGAAAAGAATTTACGACGATTCTCGGCGTTGAATTGTTCCATCTTTTTGATCGTTTTTATTTGCACGTGAAGATTGCTTGACAATTTCACCAATTCTTCCATAAACCAATTAATACAATTTTTACCACGACGGCTCTTATATTCACTCTTCGAATCGTCAAAAGACCAACTTAAATAATAGCCGATACTGTAAGGTGTGTGTTTTTGATAACTGACAGTGCGTTTTTGACAATTCTGTTGCTCATTAATTGGCTCGAGGAGACATTCCAGATCAGCGTAAATAACGAATGGAACGCTCAATTTATTACGAAAATTTTTGAATTTTAAAATTTCCTGTTCTGGTTCGGGCAATGTGGCTCGACATGCTTTATTTATATTGGCACAGTCAACGAGATGTTTTTTTAAAGTGATTTCTTTTTGAAAATGACATAGACATCTGTCACATGGATACGTACAATGTTCATTTTTTGACGTTTGCGCGCTGACTAGACGAGAGAGATCTCGTATCCAAGCAAAGTGATGGATTGGCTTGCGTAGTTGAGATTCGTCGTCATCGGCATCCTCGTTCTCGTCCTCGTCCTCACATTCGACAATGAGCAAATGAATGGTCGGTCTTTGCGATTGGTTTGAACTTATATGTACCGGCACTATTTTACCTCGCTCTTTTTCCCCCATTTGTATGCCATAGATATTTATGGCTAGATCGTTCAATCTCTCAAATTTTCCAACATTTGCAAGGCTCATGGGAAAATCGAGTCCCGCGTAATTGAGCACTTCACTGAAATGCGGATAAGCCGTCGTTCGTTCTCTATTTCTCGGGGGTAGTGGTGAAAGAGCAGCAGTAACTGACCATAAAAAACAATATGGGTCATTGTTCTCAATGTTAATCACTGCATGTTTATCCTGCACAAATTTCGGCAAGCTTGTAAACGTTGAAACACCCCCTTGCAATGGTTGGTATCGATTAATATTCACTTGTAGATGTAAAACTTCACGGAGCGTCCAACCCAATTCTTTCTCCTCAAAGTCCTCAACTTTTGCCAGCAAGGTAGTTTTTACGTGATCGTCGAGCCACTCCACGATGTTTGTCGTCGGTAATATTACTGCGTTCGCAGTCTAAAACGCTTTTTCCTCCTCGGCGATATCGGCACTTTTCACAATACGAAATATGCAAACTAGAGTGACATTACATTTTCAATTGCCGTGAATTTGTAATGACTCGGTTAGGCGCTCATCGATAAGTTTTACCGCATCATCTAAAAAACGTCCAAGATCTTTATGCGATATATTGATTACCAGCCCTGTGGTTATTCTGGATTGGAATGCCGAATCCATTTCCTCCCATTCCACTCCAGGCATAGACACTCCCGAACCACGCTTCTTCAATTTTTCCGCGAGCGATAGTAAAGCGGCAATCGTTGATTGAATGCTCAATTTTTCGCCAACATTCAAATTAGACCCTCGCAAACTTTTACGCAATAGCGCCACATTGCGATCACTGAACGCTATACACTTTTGCACTTCAGCGTGTGAAGGAGGTTTATCCTTGTGCGCGGAATATCCTTTTCTCATAATCGTCAAAGTTCTTTTGCACTTTTTCGCGTCCATTATCGTACCGTTGATGAAAAAAATGTATGGATGAAAAAACAGAGAAGTCGACGGAATGCGTGATCAACTCGGAATGAAAAAGAAAATCGAGAACATCAATAGACCCCAACCTCTCGCCCGCACAATCTCATAGTTTAAAACATAGGGATGCATGAGATCCAAGGCGCAAATGAGAGGGATAAAGATATGCAGGGAAAGAGAGAGAGAGAGGCCCTGAGTGAAAGAGAGTAAGGGTGAGACAGACCATACATTGAATACTTGACGAAAAAATTCCGTCACTCCACGAAAATATATATTTTGAAAATTGTGAACCAATCTATGCAGCTATGTGTTGATATTATACCGCATACGTCACGACGAAAAAATTTGGATCATGTTTGGATACAGAGTTGTATACATCGTAAATTAGATACTTGACACTCGGCGCGTGAAAGCGCGGGCGACAAAGAGTGCGTGTGCGAGAGAAAGAAGAGCATGAGTCAACGCCAGCGACGACGCCTAATGCTTTCTTCAAAAAATCTCGGGCATCGACAATCCCCCCCCCCCCCCTAACGCACGCACGCACGCACGTATGCACGCACGTATGCACGCACGCACACACACGCACACGTATATACACGCAGGATGTGCTGACGAAAAAAAAATCCCCCCCTCCCCTCCTAAGCCACCCACCCACCACCCACTGGCCACCCACAGCCGCCCATGACTCACGACGCGCAACGGTTCATGTCTAGGCTAAGTGGTTTGTGTCTCGGCTAAGTGGCTCGAATAACGGGCTAAAAAAAGGTCGGTAAATGTCGGGGTAGGGATCTCGAGTCAGAACCGGCTGTCTACACCTACTGTCCACCGTCACACCGATGCACAGCATTTTGAGTTTTTTCAGTCTGCGCGTGATTCAGAAAAGACCGGTCAACGGATCGAGGTCTAGCTAGTCTCATTTTGTTCGCAATGAATTGCCGTCGGAGATGAGTGCGGCACTTTTTTTTTAAGGCCTCCATTTCGAAGGGACGGAGCAGTTTTATAATTATTCAGTTGTTTTTGCTTCTTCGATGAAAGTCTGCCTCAAAATTCACAACCCGGTTTCAGGGAAGGCCTCGCAAAGTTGTTGATGGAGTAACATTTTTCCTGTCACTCCTCTGCAGCGGCTGAATTTTTCCTGTGGAACGAAAAATATGTCACAAACTTTTTCACATAAAAAATAATTTTTTCTTCATAACTTGTAATTTTTATAGGTCATTAAATTTTTTTTTAAATACATGAAAACATGCAAAACATAAAAAACTGTTACAATCACCATGAAAAATTTATTTACATTGAGCAGATGAATTGGTAAGTGATTATATTTTCAGGAAACACATTCATTCTTGCTCGTATTTACTTTTTAAAAATATTCACTAACAAACACATCACAAATTCAAAAATAAATAATAAATCACGCCAAACAAACAGCACCGACGAAACTATCATGACAGTGAGTTTAGCCACAAGCAGCACGACCATTTTTTTTGCATTTTTTCGACTACTCACCTCTTATCTTATTTAAGCGTTCTGATTGGCTGGATGTAATCCATGCACGAATCAGAATGCTTGAATTAGCTGAAGCGTGATGCAAGCATTCGTTTTGAAAGCTTACACGCTTATGAGCGCCACATCCTATGGCATTTTATGTGCCCATTTATATCTATACATACGTGCAGAAAGCGCGTAAGCGTCAAACAAATGCAGCCTACAAATTTTTTTCAATTTCTTATATCTGAAGCCCGTGTTACACGATGAAATGTTTAAATCGAAGAAAATTTGTATGTTTGTATTCGTCTGATGCTTACGCGCTTTCAGCACGTATGTAGAGATATACATCGACATATAAAGTGGTTATAGAATGTGGCGCTCAAAGCGCCCAAAACGAATGCAGCAAAATTACGATGTATACATTCATATTTATTTATACACATGGGGCATTCCAAGTGAAATCGTGGGGTCATTTCCCTCGGGGCATCAGATCCTTGCATAACTTTTTTTTCGCATTGATTCTACTTCAAAAACAGCCTAATTTTTTAAAAGATTTTTCTCGTCACTCTTTCAGGTGGTGCGACGATCATTTTCGTGTGAAAAAGGGATAACTGAAAAAACACCTTTTTAAAATTCTGCAATTTGTTTCACAGATTTTGGGTCAAAAATAAGTGATATCTATCATGATTAGAAAGTGGGATGCGGCTGCCTCATCTTTTTTTTAATAATTTTTTTTTTTTCAGTTTATAAAATGAAATGAAAAAATTAATTCCTAATACATCGTACATGAGTAGGAAAACAAACTTAAACATGTCTCAAAAAATATTGATATTTTGCATATTTTCAAAATAAATGAGAAAAATCGTTTTTTTTTCAATAAAATACTTCAACAAAAAGGGATAACTGAAAAAAAAAACAATTTTTAAAATTCTGCAATTGTTTCTGCAGATTCTGGGTCATAAATGAGTAATATCTATCATGATCAGAAAGTGGGATGCGGCTGCCGCATATTTTTTTTAATCATTTTCGTTTTTTTCAGTTTCTAAAATAAAAATAAAAAATTAATTCCTAATACCCCTTACATGAGTAAAAAATCAAAAGTAAAATAAAACATATCTTGAACATTTTTGATAGTTTGTATATTTTCTAAGATAAACGAGAAAAATATTTCATTAAAAAAAAAGATTTTTCCCATCTATTTTGAAAAATGTGCAGAATATTAAAATTTTTCAGGACATGTTTTATTTTAATTTTATATTTTTCCTCATGTAAGGAGTATTAGGAATTAATTTTTTTAATTTTATTTTACAAAAGCTTTAAAAAAACGTGGGAAAAAATCGATCGACTCCAAGTGATAGTTTACAAATTTTCATATGATAATTCTTATTTTTCAGAATTTTTGAAAGTCATATTCCCTTATATTCATTTGTTACTCTCTTAATTACATTTTGGCTCGTAACTTAGCCATTTTTGAAAATTTCAACTTATCGCTTCAGAAATAGTCGCAAAAATGATTAAAGAACATGGAAATTGAATTTTATAAAAAGATTTTCGTGTAATTTCAACTGACTCGGGTCCCTTAAAATAAAAATTCTGCACGCGAAAGTCCCTTTGTCCTAATAAGGTGGTGAATTTTTCCATTTCGGGAGTGAAGCACCTAAATCGAACAATGCATATCTCGAGAGAACCTGATTCGTACGATCTTCCTGTACAAGGACAAAACGATATTCATTTAAATGAAAATTCTGCACGCGAAAGTCCCCTTCCCCTGACAAGGGGGTGAGTTTTTCCATCGCGGGAGTGAAGCTTTTAAATCAAGCAATGCATATCTTGAAAGTACCTAATTCGTACGATCTTGCTGTGTAAAGACAAAGCGATATTTATTTGAATAAAAATTCTCCCCACGTAAGTCCCCTTTTTCTGATAAGGGGGTGAGTTTGTCTATCGCAGGAGCGGAGCACCTAAATCGAGCACTGCATATCTCGAAAGCACCTAATTCGTACAATCTTTCTGTGCAAGGACAAAGCAAAATACATTTTTATACGAATTCTGCATGCAAAAGTCCCCTTGTCCTGATAAGGGGATGAGTTTTTCCATCGCAGAAGTGGAGCACCTGAATCGGGCAATGCATATCTCGAAAGCACCCAATTCGTACGGTCATTATGTGAAAGGACAAAGCGATGTTTATTTCAATAAAAATTCTGCACGCAAAAGTCCATTTACCCTGATGAGGCGGTGAATTTTTTCATTTCGGGAGTGGAGCACCTAAATCGAGCAATGCATATCTCAAGAGCACCTATTTTGTACGATCTTTCTGTGCAAGGACAAAGCGATATTCATTTAAATAAAAATTCTGCACGCGAAAGTCCCTTGTCCTTATAACGGGGTGAGTTTTTCCATTGCGGGCGTGGAGCACTTGAATCAATGCATATCTTAAAAGCACCTAATTCGTACGATCTTTCTGTGCAAGGACAAAGCAATATTCATTTAAATAAAAATTCCGCAGGTGAAAGTCCCTTTGACCTGATTACGGGGTGAGTTTTTCCATTTCAGGAGTGGAGGACCTGAATCGAGCAATGCATATCTCGACAGCACATACTTCGTACGATTTTTCTATGTAAGGAAGAGGCGATATATTTTAAATTCAAGATTTTGCACATGAAAGTCCCCTTGTTCTGATAAGGGGGTGAGCTTTTCCATCTCAAGAGTGGCGCACCTAAATCGAGTAATGCACATCTCGAGAGCACCTAATACGTACGATCTTTCTGTGCAAGCACAAAGCGATATTAATTTAAATAAATATTCTGCACGTGAAAGTCTCTTTGTCCTGATTACGGGGTTAGTTTTTCCATTTCGGGAGTGGAGCACTTAAATCGAGCAATGCATATCTGGACAGCACCTAATTCGTACGATTTTTCTGTGTAAGGTCGAGGCGTCATATCTTGAATTCAAGATTTCGCACATGGAAGTCCCCTTGTTCTGATAAGGGGGTGAGTTTGTCCACCGCGGGAGCGGAGCATCTAAATCGAGCAATGCATATCTCGAAAGCAGCTAATTTGTTCGACCATTCTGACTAAGGACAAAGCGATATTCACTCAAATAAAAATTCTGCACGCGAAAGTCTCCTTGTCCTGATAAGGGGTTGAGTTTGTCAACCACGGGAGAGAAGCACCTAAATCGAGCAATGCATATCTCGAAAGCATCTAATTCGTACGATCTTTCTGTGTAAGGACAAAGCGATATTCATTTGCATATAAATTTTGCACGCGAAAGTCGCCTTGTCCTGATAAGGGGGTTAGTTTTTCCGTCGCGGGAGTGTAGCACCTAAATCGAGAAATGCATATCTTCAAAGCACCTAATTCGTAACATCTATCTGTGCAAGAACAAAGTGATATTCATTTGAATAAAAATTGTGCCCGCGAAAGTCTCCTTATCTTAATAAGGGGGTGAGTTTTCATCTCGGGAGCGGAGCCCCTGAATTAAGCATTGCATAGCTTGAAAGCACCTTATTCGTACGAATTTTCTGCGCAAGGACGAGTCGATATATCTTAAATTCAAGATTTTGCACATGAAAGTCCCCCAAATAAAAATTCGGGATGCTGTTCAGGTCGAAGGGGCAGACGGATTGAATCATTGAAAGTATATTCTGGAAGCACCCAAAAAGCACTTAATTTTGACACGTGTTAGATATTTTTTGAATATTTATTCATCCCAGGGACTGCTAGCTTTATATCAAGCTAGCCATCCCTGGCAATTTTTCGTTTTTCCTTGAAACCGGACAAGCACCTAATTTTTGTATCTAGCACCTAAATAGCACTTAGTTCTCGTATATTTAAAATATATTTTTTCCACTTGGGGACCGGTAGGTTTATCGGAGTCCAAAGTAGGGTGGGGTCGAAAATTCAAGAATTAAAAAAACATTGAAAAGTCTAGATTTATTTATTGTGCTCAATTTTGCTAGTCAGGCGGAGCAGCTTTGCGCTTTGAACCTTTTCTCTGAGTACCATACCGTCCAAAATAGGGCCGGGTTGAAAATTCAAAAATTAAAAAATCATCGAAAAGTCTAGATTTATTTTTTGTGCCCAATTGTGCTATCCAAGCGGAGCAACTTCACGCTTTGAACATTTTCTCTAAGAATCATACCGTCTAAAATAGGGTGGGGTCAACGCTGAGGGTTGCCAGAGAGTCACTTTTGTCACTATTGTTTACCCGTGTAGAAATGTGATAGGGCAACCATTAGTTGATTCTTGCCCCTGATCCGCCCTGCCTGATCCGATTTTCCTGGCAGGGCCAGGACATGGAACTTAACGACCTGGTCCCTAGTTATTACATTGAAATAATCACTTATTACCAGTGCCCTGCATGATCAGAATATGAACAGTTTCCAACGACGTTATTTTTACACTTTTAAGCACAAAATATTTTTATTTTATTACCCTGGCAGGGCTCTGATGTGAAAACTATTGGATTGCCCTGAGTATTTATTAAAATAAAATTATTTGTATATCGGCTTTCAGTAGTATAATAATAATAATAATAATAATAAATAACAATAATAGTAATAACAATAATAATAAATCAACAATCATTGCCTCGTTTATTATTATTATTATTATTATTATTATTATTATTATTATTTAATTATTATTTACATTATCACTTTTATTCCGCGAGAATAACAAGCAATTGTGCGCCTGTCACAAGTTCGTTACGTAGGCAGAGGATTATTATTATTATCACGACGAACCGCATCGCGTTAGTTCCGAGACTTGGCGCGAGATGGCGCAGGACAGCAACCGTTGAACTCGCATACGGATAATGTGTTCAGTATGCTTCTATAGACGGGTGCGAGCACGGATGTTAGCAGAAGTCGGTGTCGGAAGAATCCATACAAGGAGTTCCTGCCGTCTTATGTAATTGTACTTATTTATTTAATTCTCGTAGAGAATTTCCGTTCACTCGGAATCTAATATTCTCTTCGAGGATTGCCAAAAGAAAAGTGTACCCTAAGAAAGGGTTGCCTCGAAATAAATAATAAGATGCATACATTGAAAAAGGATTCCTCGTAAAAACGAATTGTTTAAAAAGCGCTTCGGTGTATGATCGCGACCGTGATCAGGGCCTTTAAGGGCATGATTCTAAAAATCTTAGGGGCCTGATCAGGATCTGCTAGGGGCGGATCATATCGTCATAGGGGCCTGATCATGATCGCCGGATCCGAAAATGGCCAGCCAGGTGTTACATGGCTAAACAGGGCCTGTTAGGATGAGCCGATCATTTCCCTACATTAGTTAGGGAGGGCAAGTCAGGGGCAGAAGTTTTTCCCCACCAAAATTTCTACACGGGTACTATTTCAAAATCGTGTCACTTTTACCACTATTTTCGGAATTCGGTCACTATCGTCACTTTTTCAGAGCTCAGGAGTGGTCAGAATAGAGGTGCCGGTTAAAATTGTGGACACATTGCATTGGACACATTGTAGTGGCTCGACTCGCTTACTACGGTAAACTCGCGTAGGGGACAAATTTACCCTACGCGGGATCACTTCCAATAGACCGTGTTCTTCTTGATATGCTTTTTTTGAAAAGGTGTTTCTACCTCAAATTTAGGAATTGGTCAATCTGAAGTAAAGTTATGAGCACTTAAAATTTCGTGATTTTGAGGTTTTTGAAAATGGAGCAAAAATTGAAGGAAAAAGGTTTTTGATAAAATTTGTTAGAAATTTTGATTGTCGGGGAAAGTCATTGGTGAATTCGTGTCCAGGGGAAATAAATACATCGATGTAATGTTCAAAAAGAAAAATATTGAAAAAATTGTTTTTTCGCATTTTTGCCAAAATTAGATCTGTTCACTAAAATCGCTGTAGTTTTTTTTTCTAGATGGAATTCGGTTTCGGCATAGAGCTCATTCTTTTCGGGATCGTTGAAGCTTCAAAATGCCGCTTGGTTCATCCGATTCGGATCATTTTTCGATTTTTGACAGATTTTTGAAGTTCAACCATCGATTTTTGCAAACTTCCCCTTTTCATTTTTTCCAATGATTTTGAAAGTGCTCTCATTTCTACAAAAAATAAGTTATCGAAATGAACCAAACGCTATTCTCTAAGTTTAGTGACACCTTTTAAGTGCGAAACAGAAATTTTGGAATCGGTCAAACCACATCAAAGTTATGAGCACTTAAAATATCGCTATTTTGAGGTTTTTGAAAATGCGGCTAAAATTGAGCGACACATTTTTTCATAATTTTATTGTCTTCAAACGTTATTTCGACGGGAAATTCACCGCAGATTGTAAATCACGCAGAGTTTTTGTCGAAAAAATTTCTTCATGAGAAAAAGCAAGGAACCCACACAACAAAAATACGTCCCAAGTACGTCTTTCGGATATCACGTCAATTGTCCCGTGATGGTAATGGGATGGTCCCATGGGATTCCCATGGGCTCTAAAGTGTCCGCAGTGATTACCGGAATGGGATCGTCCCATTGTCGTCCCGGGATGTCTTCGGGACGTCTCTTGGACTGTACATATAAGAGAGTGCGTTGGGATCGTCTAATTACGGTTGCGACAGGATATCCTCAAGACATCTTACATTAATCCCGAGTAGAACAATATCTCACTGGTTTCTCCCATAGACGTTCATCTTGGTAAGACACGAATGGGACTATCTCGGGATGGTCCCGGGATCAATTTTGCTGTGTGGGAAAAACTAAAAAAAATATATTTCAATATACATCTATGTTCTTTTTGATATTCCTTTTTTTTTAAAGCGGTTGTGTTCTACCTATCAATACGAATACCTTTTTCTATCGGGTCTCCTCTGAAATAGTGAAAAAAAATTCATCTGTTCCATATTTAGTCTGAATGTGAAATCTACTCGATCCAAAATGTATGGAACAGCTGACGTTTTTTTTACTATTTTAGTGGAGTTCCCATAGAAAAAAGCACAATCAATCACAATAAATAAATCTAGACTTTTCAATATTTTTAAAAAATTTTGAATTTTTGACTCCACCCTATTTTCGACGGTATGGTTCTCAGAGAAAATGTTTATAGAGTAAAGTTGCCCCGCTTGGATAGCACAATCGAGCACAATAATTGAATCGAGACTTTTCGATAATTTTTGAATTTTTGACCTTGCCCTATTTTGGACGGTATGGTTCTGAGAGCAAATATTTAGAGGGCAAAGTTGCTTCGACTGACTAACACAATCGGGCACAATAAATAAATCTAGATTTTTCAATGTTTTTTAAATTTTCGAATTTTTGACCCTACCCTATTTTGGACGGTATGGTTCTCAGAAAAAATGTTTAGAGCTTGGTTTAGAGAGTAAAGTGGCTCCGCTTCGATAGAACAATCAGGCACAAGAATTAAATCTAGACTTTTCGATGATTTTTGAATTTTTGACCCCGCCCTGTTTTGGATGGTACGGTTCTCAGAGAAAATGTTTAGAGGGCAACGTTGCTCCGACTGGCTAGCACAATCGGGCACAAGAAATAAATCTCGACTTTTCGATGTTTTTCGAATTTTGGAATTTCTGACACACAAAACCGTATCTGCATAATTTCTTTAGAGGCGGTTCGAGGTATTGACTTTTCGTTTCCGGCACAAAGTCGGATGACATCAACTCGGCACAAGAGTTTTTTTTCAAACAATTATTGATGAAAGCTGATGTTTTTTTTTCAAATTTTATTATGGCAAAAACCTTCGCGCGTACAGGAAATATTTTAACGGCAGAATGTTTAGTGAGCTGACGCCTGCTCAGCACAATCATTAGATTAAAACTTTTCCATAATGGCTGAGCTCGCGGAAAAAACGTTTTTTTTTCGATTTCCAGGTAGCTTTTTGAGATTCCGACCTATGCTTTATGACACAACGCAGCACAAACTGAACATAACGCAGCACAAGAGTCGTTTTCAAAAAATTTAAACATGGCTCAGCTAAGTTCACGGACATCAATGCTAAAGGAACGAAGCTCTCATGCTTCGCGACTGATGGCCGTGGCCGAAACATTTTTTTTTCCATTTCATATTTTATTATTTTTCCTGAAACAAAAGAAGAGAAAAATTCCATTAGTATATTATTATTAAACATAACCGAAAAATATATTTGAAAAGATAAAAACTTATCAGTAGCTGTAGAGAGGTATCCGACACCGAAAGGTATCCAGACACCGAAAAGTGCGAATCTTCGTAAGAAGCCGTTGTCTCGAGAGATATTCGCATACCTCTAGCTCTATCCTTTTTTTGTACAGTCCTCTCTCCGGGAGAACTATAGTACAAACTTGATATTCTTGTAAAGGATTTCTTGTGAGTACAGTCACTATCCGCATAATTTCAATCGTTAAATTCCAAATCTTATGGCGTTTCTTTTTATTTGAAAAAAACCCTTTGAATATAGAATTTTGTGTGCCTCTAATGAATAACATTTTTATTATTATTGTAAATCTTATGACCTGTACAAAGGCGTATTGTATTAAAATATAAAACCTTTTTTTCACTGATTCAATATATATATTCTTCTTAAACATAACTTTTATTCCGGTTATTATTATTATCTCCGACCCCTTTAGATCAATCATCCCCTTTTTCCCTCTCGCCGGGGATGTGCCCCTCCTTTCACTCGTTGTTAAAATTCGGCATTTTAATATTACTTTTATTACAAATAGTTGTTATTCGTTATGGACATTTTTTGAACTACAAATTTTGATTGTACAATAAATTAACTTTACGATGACATATTTGCATTTCCATTTTGCATCCTTTAAACGTTACTTAATCATAAAGTTATCTTTGGCCCGACGCTTTTGCATGCGGCTGTATAATGCGCCACACATATATACGCACACACTCATAACAGTTCGACAAATTCGTAATTTCTTCACTGAAATCCATCTATTTTTAATTTGATAATTTTTTAATTTTCTTATTCCCTTTCTTATTGTTTATAGCATAAAATAATTATAATAAACAATAATGATAATCAGGCTGATTGATTAATAATGTGTTCGTAAATAAATTAAATAATGTAGCGTTTAAATCATCGTGTATACTTTTATTACTTTGCAGTCGATCAAAGCGAGAACAAAAACGAATATGGCGGCGCGTCAATTTTCATGACAGCACGAAGTTTCATGACGATAATAACGCTCTATCGATCGATCGATCCTCAACGTACCTTCATCAAGATACGTTTATTTGTACGAGGCAGGATTTTCGCGAGTACGCGCGTAAGAGTCGCAGGCAAAAACGAACGAATAATTTGGAACAAAAATAAACAAAGAAAAAAGAAAAAAAGAACGTCATCATGGAATACAGACTCGTGTCTAATAACAACAATAATTAACCCACCCATCACCGTGAGTATTTTCGATGATCAAGCACTTTTTAAACGATACACTGGACTCTTGATTCGAGAGACCCCGATTACAGTAACAAATCTCGCGACCTTGACTCGACGCGTCGCGTTCCGAGAAAAACTCAAGAGTGTACCATAAATATATCTGTGGTGCATTATACGTGTGGTGTTTACATTGGCTCTGTGCCAAACGTGTCGAGTTCAGATCACTATATCTATATATAGCCTCTCGGTTTGGGTAAAAACCCCCGGCGTGTTACCGAAATCAGGAGTCCAATGTATTATGAATTTAACTTAGAAATCTATGTAGATACGAATAAGCTTTTTCGCTTTATTTCGGCAATAAAAATTCATCAATTATAACCGATTTTTCTTGTTGATAAAAAATTAGTCTTTTTCCAACATACACTCATAACTCATCATTATAATCATAAACGTAACATGAAATGTTTTATAAATATTATTTTTTTCGTGATTTCTAACAATTTTTTATCAGCACAGTATCCGTTCGAAACATCTATGTACATATTTATAACAAAGGAACATGAGGTGTGATTACGCGGTACTCTGCTGGTTTTTCTTTTTTTTTTAAAATTGATTATTCAATGCACGAGTTTCCGCTTTTATTTCTCAATGTTGCACGGACACTTTTGGTCGAATTCTCCCGCCGTTTTTTTAAATTCGGACAACCATTCTTAATCATAAAAGAAATTAACATTTTCCTTCGTGAATCCGTGTACGGTCGATTAATAGCAATGGATTAATAAGATTTCAGAGATTATTTTTACTCTTTTTGATGGATAAACTGACCAAGGCCAGCAAAGGTGGATCTTGCTTACTGAGTTCCTATTAAATACTTGAGTGTTATTTTGTTCATTGAATTATCTCATAAGAATTAAATTCTCAATCGACAAACTTTAATTAACATCATATAGTATTTATTTTTAATATAAAATCGGTCTAATTTGTGAACGATGAATATTTTCGTGGATATTCTGTAGTAAATTCCTCGAATGTCTTTCGTCAAAGAAAATGCCTCTTTCTTAATCTAAATCTAATTGAAATTACAAATTCGACTTCACCTAAACTGCATTAAAATATATATCCTCAGATTCGTTGGCGCAAATGAAGTTATTTTTCAATGAATTCGTCAAGATGTTTTGGAGTTTTCTATACATACAAGGAGAACCTACGATTCTGGGGAAACGAATTTCGATGATTTTCGGTGTATTGGTAGTACATTGGTATGTGGGAATACTACAAAGGCGTCAAGATGTTTTGGAGTTCTCTATACATACAAGGAGAACCTAGGGTTTTGGGGAAACAAATTTCCATGCCTTTCGGTGTAAATGTAGTACATTGGTATGTGAGAATACTACGTGTGAATTAATGAGATTCAAAACTCTAATATAGTCGATAAAAATAGAATTAAAGTTTGTCGAGCACCATCCCCAGTCAAAAGTTTGGATACACCTGTCGACATTTCTTGCGGCACTCAAAGTTGCATAACTCCGTCAAAAAAGATAATAATCGAATTTTTTAAAAAGCGTTCTTACAGAAAGGAATTCAGCTTTGTTTCCCCTATTTTTAATTTCTTTCATAATTTTTTTCGACCTGGTATGCATTTTTGAAAGTGACCGTTTTTCAGCATTTTTTCGACCACCGCAAATCGGGCGCATAACTTAAGGACATTTTTTTGTCTTTTTTATCTACGTTACATTTAAAAAAGTTAGAAGCCGCTTCATTTTCATTCTTTAAAGATTTTCGTACGATTTTTTCTCGCAAAGTTATTTCACTTTTGGCTAAAAAAACAAATTTTGAAAGATGCAACGTAACTCAAAGACTATAGGGTTAAAGAGAAAATGATCAGTATGAAAAAAGTAGCGTGGGTATACGAGAAATTGCCTGGAATTATTTTAGAATTTTCCCAGGAATTTTTTTTTTTTTAGTATTTTTGCTCCAGCGAAAAATTTGGCAGGGTATGATTCATGCACATAAAAATCGTACACAATAAGGTTTCCGCACTGTCATTAAAATTAAATAATCAGTACACATCACCTTTATCGATGTGCACATTTACTGAATCTCGCTACGTTGGAATGAGAAATTGTCCGCAGTGTCCGGATATATTGTACACATGTGAAAAGTTGAGTTACAACTTTTTCGGACATGTTGTGAAAATTTAATTGTTATATACTTATGTTGTACACACTATTCTATTTTTCAAAGAGAGTTGGGCACAATATTTTATCCCAGATTCGAAATAATTGATAATTGTACACGTTCTATTATCATTCCGATAACAAGCACAATAATTTTTTATCATTTTTGTGCACGCCATTTCTATTTGTGTAAAAAGAACACAGATAGTTGTGCACAATAAATTCTGTATGAAAGAATAATAATTTCGATGTTTATTTTCCACCGCCGTCTTGAAAAATCGTATGTTCTTGAAGTAGATAAAACTTCACATCACACGGCACTTGTTAATTTCAATAAGATTGGCGTGTGTTTGACGTTTGTCATTCTTCGAGGTGAATCATTTTTAGTCCATTCATTATATTTAATAATATTTAAGCATATTATATATGTAATCGTTTTTAACAGATTTATTGGTGTGCGACGATTGATTTTATTTGGCGTTGCGTGCTTTTCTAGGGATTACTGGAACTCCGATCTTGACACGTCGTTGTTGTTGACAGTAAGTGCGAGACAATTTTTTTAGTTCAGTTTTCTGAATTCAGTATTTAAATTTATTTACAATCTGTATTCCTTCACCATTAATTTTCCTCTTTTTTTTAATACTTCATCCTTTCTTGAAAATCGTTGCCTTCGTTTCTTTCGTATAACATAACATTTTCTCTTGCCCAATTTCATGAATCTTTTAATATGCTTATCACACCCTCTACCGATTGTGCTATTGACGCCACATCATCTGCATACTTTATAGCGTAGATCTTTCTTTTCCTTTATTACGACACCGCCTAACCCAAAAATAAACACAAACACAAACCCAGATGCTTTTTCTCCATTATTCTTTTGCTGTCTTTATCACTAGTTTAATTTTTTTCTCTTTTCTGCTACCAACTCTGCTTTTCTATCCTTGTCTCTTTTTTTCACAAATACTTTTAATTTTTCCTACACTACTCCTCCCTGTTTTCTGCAATGTTCATTGATCCATCGTGGCGAACCTCTCTTCTACTCATACGACATTTTTTCGGTTTTCTATTACTTCTCCATGGCTCTATGTCTCCTCTTCGGTCAATTTATCGGTACCACCTACTCCTATGTATAATTCATTTATTTTACACCAGCCAGCGGTATGTTTCTTCTTTCACGTTCTGCAAAGTCAGACGGCCATTTTTGGACTTCTTTTTCTCTTTTTGTCAAGTCGTTTTTTATTGAGATTTCACTACCCTTTTCTTTTATATATTTATTTTATTTATTTATAATATTTGATCGCATCAAAGCCAAACAAGAGTAAAAATATATTCTCTCTCTATCTCTATCTCTATATATATATATTAGGGCGATTTAAAAAAAACATTATTTCTTCTCGCACGAGCTTAAAAGTTCCTTTTAGGTATGAAAATACGCCACTGAAATATTTTCAGCCCTTAATATTAACGTTAAGTACTTCCGCATCGCAATTTTCGATTTTTCATAAGAACAACATTGGAAAAATTGTTTTTGGTTCTTCTGATTTTTGTAAATCGAATTCGCAGAACGGTAATGCGCTAAAGCTGATTTGTATCGAATTGAACGCTCTACAAAAAAGATCTCTTGTAATTTTTCACAAAAATTAATCGATCAGAAGTTATTTCAGGTCGGAGTTTTCAGATAGTGTTACACAGTATGTCAAATGATTAAACATTTAATTATGTTTAATTATTACGAAAAAAAAAATATATCTTTCTAGAATCTACTTTTCGTTAGACATGAAAATTTAGTGACATTATTTGTTGAAAATAACAGTTCTGTGACAAAATAAAAAAAAATCGGCCATATCAAACGTATATTAAAATTTTACCTCAAATAACTTTTCAATGAGTAAATTCGGTGTGAAATTACAAGTGATCTTTTTTGTAGAGCGCTAAATTCTCTACAAACCTGTGCTTGTAGATTTATCGTGCTACTATCGCTAGCTGTTTACAAAAGTCAGAAGAATCAAAAACAATTTTTCCAATGTTATTCTTATGAAAAATTGAAAAGTGCGATGCGGAAGTACTTAATGTTAGTATAACGGATTCATATCTTCACGGGCGTATTTTTATACCTAAACGAAACTTTTAAGCCTGTGCGAGAAGAAATAGAAGTTTTTTTTTGGTTTTTAATTGCCCTAGTATATATGGGGCATTCCACGCCAAATCGGATAGTTAGAAAAACTTTTTTTTTAAATTTCATAAATTATGTTTCCTCATAAAGGAAGCTTTGATTTCGTGAATTTTTTTTTTCGAGATTTTCATGTCAGTATGTTCAAAATGTCGCAGAACGTGTGTGTGTGCGTGCGTGCGTGCGTGCGTGTGCGTGTGCGTGTGCGTGTGTGTACGCTTTAAGCTGTTATTAAAATTTATATATCTGGAGAACGGTTTGGGCAATCGACTTGAAATTTGGTACACAAGTGGACCATGCATGTTTCTATACTTAGTGAAATTTTTTTTGAAATTGCAAAATAATTGTCAATTCAGCGGGGTTTTCAATTTTCTGTAAAATGTTTGTGGGTCGTCTAACTTTTGTAATTTAACAGTAATTACCATAAAATTTTAAGGGCAGATAAACTTTATAATAAGGACGGTTGTGATTGAATTTGAGAAAAATCACTCAAGTGGTTCAGTTAGAATTTTTTTTTTAATTTTTCGCAAAAAGTTTGTTAATTCTTCAACTTCTGTAGTTTTGCATCTATCGAGTTGAATTTTTTTGTGATGGCACATTCAATGACAATGATAAATAATACTAAATTTCAGAAAAATCGCTTGAGAAGTTCGTTTACAAACGTTTTTTGAAATTTACAAAAAAAAATTGTTAACGCTGCAACATTCGCATGTTTGGAAGAATCGAGCTAAATTTTTTTGCACGAATACACTAGATGACAAAAATGGTTAGGATTAAATTCGGTGAAAAACACGAGAGGGGTTTGCTGAAAAAAATTTAGACATTTCCAGAAAAATACTGGTGAACACTTTCGTAATTAAACAGCTATTTTGCAGTTTGCGCGCTGTAATTTTATGTGTAGAAATATTAGGGCTTCCTCATTTGTGTCCGTCGATCGTCAAGCTTCCTTTATTAGGCAGCCAAGATAATCAACATACATCGAATAAAGGTGGTCAAGAAGGTCCTCATAGAGGAGGCTTGACGATAGACGGAAACAAATGAGGAAGCTATGTGCGAATGTCCAATTTGCACGATTTTTTAAATATTTTATAGTACCCATCAAAAGACCCTTCCTGTAAAATTTCGAGATTTTTTAAATTACCCGTTCAAAAGATATTAAATGAACAAAAAACCGCTCTTTTTTGGTATTTTGGTCATAACTTCTTTAAAAATGGCCCAAATTAAAAGTTTAAATTTTAATTTTTTGTTTTTTTATGGCCTTATCAGACAAAAATAGAACAAAAATATTCGACGTGTTTTTGAATGGGTTTTTCGGGTTTTAAACTTAAAATCGTGTTTTTGAAAATGGATGTAATTTTTTTTTTGAACATGTACATTTTCAACCATTTTTAAGACTAGTCCGACGTGGGATCTCGATAACTACTATTTTTTTTCGATTTTTGAAAATAATTTATCGTTCTTTCTTTCTAATTATTTTGAATACCAATTTATGTTACTGTATAATATTTTTTTCATTATTTAGAATTTACTTCAACACTTTTCTATTGTTGAAACGTTCTTAAAATTAACAATTAATCGTTAAGTCTGCTTATTAACAATAAAAAACAGCAGTTTTCATTTATTCATGTATTCTTTTAAAAATTTTACATACACGATCATTTCCTGAATTAGAATATTCCTTTGCCAATATGTTTCCGTTAATATAATTTTCCTTGCTGTCAAATTTTCACCTGAGAAAGGCTATTTCGATTCAAAAGAAAAATTATATTTGCGATACAACACTGCTAGGTCAATCACAGGGACACGAAAATTTCATTTAATTATTCCAATGAACAACGGAAACATATTCGCAAAGAAATATTGTAATTCAGGAAATGATTGTGTATGTAAAATTTTTTAAAGCGTGCGTGAATAAATAAAAACTGTTGTTTTTTATTGTTCATAAGCAGACATAACGATTGATTATTAATTTTAAGAACGTTTTAACAATATAAAAGTGTCGAAATAAATTCTAAATATTGAAAAAAATATTATACAGTAACATAAATTGGTATTCAAAATAATTAGAAAGAAAAAACGAAAAATTATTTTAAAAAATCGAATAAAAAATAGTAGTTATCGAGATCCCACGATCGGACTAGTCTTAAAAATTGTTGAAAATGTAGATGTTTAAAACAAAAAAATTAAACAAATAATTAAAAATAACATACATTTTCAAAAACACGATTTTAATTTTAAAACCCGAAAAACCCATTCAAAAATACGTCAAATATTTTTGTTGTATATTTGTCTGAAAAGGCCACTGAAAAAAAAAACTTTTAATTTGGACTATTAAAGAAGTTATGTCCACAAAACCAAAAAAAGAGCAGTTTTTTGAACATTTAATATCTTTTGAACGGATAATTAAAAAAATCTCAAGATTTAACAGGAAGTGTCTTTTGATGGATACTACAAAATATTAAAAAAATTAAAGAAATTAAAAAAAAAAGTTTTCCAAGCTGTCCGATACGGCGTGGAATGCCCCATATATATTAGGGCGTTAAAAAAAACACATTTTTTTTTCGCTCGGAACCACGCTCAAAAGTTTCGTTTAGATTTTAGGTCCGTGAAGCCAGCACCCCCACCACGTCCGAAAATTTTTTGAAGGCCATGAGAATTATGGGCTTTTTATGGGCTCTCGAACCCCGTGAGTCAAAATTTTTGGGCTCATTGCGGTTAAGAGAAAATCGAAATTTTAATGTGGGGGTGCTAGCTTCACGTGAAGCTGGCGCCAACTTTTTCCCTGAATCACAAAACAAAATTTTTCTCATCTGAGATTTATGGGCTTTTTATGGGCTCTTGAGATATGTAATTCAAAAATTTTTCGAACCGATTTTTTTTCGAAAAAAAACAAATTTTTTTTTGTTTTTTTTTTATTTTTTTTTCTTTGGAAATTGGGTATTTATGGGCTCTACAGATATATAACTCAAAAAATTGTTGAACTAATTTTTTGGTTGAACATTTTTTTTTTTTGATAATTTGAAAGAAATTTTTTTTTTTCCATTTGAAATAAATATTTATAGGCTATTTATAGGCTTTGAAGATAAACGACATAGCGCAACAAAATTGATAGACCTTTTTTAGAATTTTTTTGAGTTTGATTTGTGTTTTTTTTTTTCAATTTCGATTGAATATTTACAGCCAGAGCAGGCGCCAACTCTTTTTTAGAATACACAAAAATCTTTTCGTCTTGAATTTATGGGCTATTCATGGGCTCTCGAAATCCGCATGAAAAAATTTTTGGGCTCTCTCTGTTTGAGAGAAAATCGACATTTTAGCAAGGCGCTGCCAGCTCATAATTCTTATGACCTTCAAAAAATTTTCGGACGTGGTGGGGCTGCTAGCTTCACGGACCACCGAAATCGGCCTCTGAAAATATGAGCTCTTAATATCAATATTAAGGTTGTCCGCATAGCACTTTTCGATTTCCCATAAGAATAACACAGGGAAAAAAATTTCTTTTCTTCTGATTTTTATAACGAACGAGTGATAAATTGCACTGCAATGCCCATAACATATTTTTGTAGAGATTTAAACGCTCTACAAAAAATGTCTGATGTCATTTTTCGATAAATCAACTCAGTAAAAAGTCATCCAAGGTTAAAGTAAAATTCATTCTTAATTTAGCCGTTTTCATTATAATACTCCTAAATTTTGAAGTTTACAGGTCTCAAACCGAACTGAAAGTTTATGTCTAAACTCTCAGAGTTAAAACAAATAGAACTATTATCTTTTGACCTAAAAAATTACTGTAATTTTATTGAAAACATATTTTTAAATAATTTGCGCTTGAAAATAGCTGAAATTTTATACATGGCCTGAAAAGTTATCCGTGTTTCTAAGTTTTTATGATCCCGACCAATAAACAAGTGATTTTATTCAACATATATGTATTCATAACTTTTAAATATTATAAATTATTTAGTTATAACTTATAACAAATTAAAAATATATTGCTTCTACGAAATTCGAATTTTATAAGTTATATACACATACCTATAAATAAAAAATACTTCACCAATATTATGTAAAGAGATAAACTTTTTCCTTCAGGTATCGCCCAATCGCTGACACATTATCGTTTTACACGGAATACAAGCAAAAAATCGAAAAGGCTCGAAAAGCCCATGTACCACCAACCCCCAGAAATTTAGTGGAGCTCGGTGAAATAATTGAGGAATATCCACCTTTGCAACATTTCTATCAAGGGACAATACAGAGTACAGATGGCTCACAGGGAGTAGTTCTTATGAATGAACACATGCGTGAACCATTATCCCAATGCAAGCATATTTATGCTGATGGCACATTCAAAGTAAGAATTAATAGAATCCACAAAATTACATAAAAACGATCCAACTGAATCACCAAAATTTGCATCAATAAATAAGTGATGACGCTGAAGCTGGCATACGCGACTGGCAAACGCGCATGCCTAGTTTGGGTTGGAACTGCGCCTCCCGTATGACTCTGTGTGCGGCGATCAGAATGCACAAATTGAATTCTTACGGTCATACGTACGATCGTATGAGCTTGCAAATTTAAAGGAATTTCTTTCATGTCATGACCAATACAACAAGCTACAATAAACCCTTCAAAGCTTCAGCGAAGCTAGCTAAGTCAAATTGTAATAATCAATGACGGACCCGGGGTTTTTTGTAACTTGTAGCTCATCGATGAAATAAATTTCGAGTAACGACCGAATAATATTTATAAATCAACTTTTTTGTTTTTTATATACTGCATACTCTCTTCAACTCTCACTGTTTGTTGTCCTACTGAAAATAGATGAAATCATTAATACCTGGATTCCATCAAATATATACGATCCACTTCAGAAAATTGGACTCAGTAAGACTTTATACACTAAATTTTTGTTAACATAGTTGATTTTGTGTCACAAAGCGCCATTCCGTGTTTCATGCGGTCTTATCATAATGTGTAATAAAAAAAATCTTATCAGGGGTTCCCAGCTATTATCGTTTTGACATCGTCACGAACAACAGCAATGTATAATGCCGTATGGGCAAAAGTTTTAGCAATGATACCTGCTTTAAAAGAAAACGTAACGACAATCATGGGCGATTTCGAGACTGCACAAATTAACAGTTTCAAGACTAACTTTCCAGATGCGAGAATTTGTGGCTGTTTATTTCATTACAAGGCTGTAAGTGATATAGAGATACCCACACCTGCATGCACAAATACATGTTCATTAGCGCGGTCCATAATGAGGTCATATTGAAATTTTACCTCTCCTATTGGCTCAAATGTTTTCAAAAAAATAGTAAAAGAGATTGCCCAAATCTTCACGTGAAATTTTACCCCTGAAGCTTTAACTTTTCCAAAATAACATAGGATTTAAATCTCTTCGTGGTTTTCTTTTTTTTCTGAAAGCAGAGTTGATCTAAAAATTCCGAAACTTGGCACCCTTCTTATTCATAATAAAAGGTATTCCGTGAAATTTTTAGATATTTTTTATGTTATTATTATCAGTCAACAAAATTGTCGACATATTCAACGTCTTTAACATCTTTGTTGAGTGGAAGCTCCGACAATAATGATTTCAAAAACCTCTAAAAATTTCTCGAAATACCTTTTATTATGAGTAAGAAGGCGCCAAATTTTAGATTTCGGAGATTAATTTTGCTATCATAAAAAAATAGTGACTTTGGAGGGATTTAAATCGTATGTTACTTAAGGGGAGAAGGTTGAGCTCTTGGGGTAGAACTTCTCATGGAGATAGGACTTTGAAATGTGAGCAATCTTTGTTTTAATTTTGTTAGTAACTTTTTTGTTGACGGGAGCAGTAAAATTTCGATATAACCTAATTAAGGACGACCCTGATGTACATGCTACAAGGTTTAAACTGGCCGCAAAGACCTAGCCGCCAGTCCCAGTACCTACGGCAGTGACGCGGTGGCTCATCTTCTTCTTACAAATTTTTCATTCAATGGGCTGCGACTATATGTTTGTATTTTATTAAAACTTTTTCAATAGTCCATTATTATAGCTTATGCTCTCCTTTATCTCATAGAGTAACTACAAATACGGAGCGAGAAATATTTTAAACAACAAATCGCTCAAGAAAATATTGAATATATCGCGCAAGTTGGTGGAAATGTTGCTTAAAACTCTGCAATTGGTTGAAATATTTTTTGCCCCACATTGTTACATGTTTACATTTTATTTTAATTTTTCTAATAGCATACGACTATAGTTTTTGATCTGCTCCATCGAAAGGCATTACTTAAAATGCGGAGCAAAAAAAATGTTAACAATAATCAATTGTTCAACAACCTTACCTTTCGTTCGCGTGAGATATGCAGTATTGGCTTGAGCGATTTTTTGTTTGAAATAGTCATTGCTCCACATTTTGACCATCCATTAGAAAAAGTTTGGTATACTGCAGACATGCTTCAATGGCTCGTTAAAGGAAAAAAATAGTATAGAGACAATGAGCGGGCCCATCACCGCCGTATCTACTGTGGCTGGTGACTAGCTCTGGGTGGCCATCTTCAGTCTCGTGTTCATATGAACACATGATATGACATTACTACGCTGGCCTTATGTTTCGTACATCTGCATAGGCAATCGCGAAAAAATGGACAAATCTTAAGATTGTAGGATGTGAATACATCTTGGAAAAGTCATATGCCTTGGCGCATTTGCCCGCCGCAGAAATATCGATTGGTGCCCAATACATAACTGATCTAATTGATAGAGGGGGACAATTGAATCTCCAGAGCTTCGGCATGTATCTGAGGACGCACTGGGTCCCTTTGAAGGATGTCCTATCCGTATTTAAGAACCCAGTGCGTACTAATAACACGTGCGAAAATTTTCATTTGCATGCGTGTAAACGTGTTGGAGTTCACGAGAAAATTTGGAAGATGTTGTGTATGTACTTAAATATATTATCAATGAATCTAAAAAGTATTATTCAAAATAAAAAGTGAATGTAAAAGTGTAAAAGCTATTAAAGTGCATAGTGGTTGAGTGACATAGTAACACAGTAACTGCTCTTTTAGCTGCTCTCTCGAAAGTTATGGATACTGCTGTAGACAATTATCGATCATTAACAGCTGGAGGTCGCTACAGGAATTGGAGACCACTCGACCTTCAGATCGCGGATGCAGCAGTATTAAGATATGAGCTGGAATTTGAACTCAATCGGTAAATTTAAAGGATATTGTAGAATATAATATTGTGAAATACTCGATGATAATTCCGAATAATGATAGGGACTGTTCGAATTCAGAAGCAAACACTGGGTGATTTTCGTTTAGTATATCGTGAAGTCATATTGTGATCTAAAAATTACCGCTGCTTTAAGTTTGTATATTCATATATTTGAATTTCGTTTTTAGAATGAGCGTCGAAGAATTCTTAACGTCTATTGGGAATCTCCGAAGAATGCATCTAGCGAGAGGTTTATCAATAAAATTATAATTCATTTACTTTTCTTACGGAAAATAAAATATTCAACATGATTAATAGTAATAATAATTATTATTAATAATTAACTACAATAAAATGATAATATTTTTACATGTTGTTCGGAAAAAAATATTAATAATTTCTCTTATAATACTTCTAGTATTCCAATTCGACGAAACCGAGCAAATGTTTGATATCCGAAGGGATGTAGACGAAGAAGCATTTCTCAATAGAAACCTTAATGTCACTCCCGGTGCAAGTATGTTTAAACTTATATTTTGACGCAGTACATGATGAGACAGTACATGTAGAGCGACTATAACAAAAATAAAAAATATATGAATTATTAATGACCGACATTATAAATCTCATATTATAAATCATGGATCATTATCCATAATTTATCGATAATTAATTGATAAATCATTATGACCACATAAATATTCCTTTCATCTTTTGTCTGGTATATACATTAGGGTATACATTAGGATATCCCAGGCTACAAGGGTGATTTTTTTTTCTAATCGAAATACGCTTAACATAAATTTTTTTATTTTTATTTGACCCTAATAATTGAAAAAAATATATATTATTGCGATGAGACAACCATAAAATGTATTTTTTCAATTATTAGGGTCAAATAAAAAAAAATCGATGGGGTGCGTATTTCAATTGGGGAAAAAAAGTTCGCCCGTGTAGCCTAGGCTTCCCAGGCTATAAGGGTGAAACTTTTTACTCAATTACAATTTCTTTTGCAATTGAAATACGCATACAATTTATTTTTTTGTTTTATTTGACAAATCCAAAATAGAAAAAATAGAGTGTATGCATGTTTCAATTGGGAAAAAAAAATCGCCCATATAGCATAGGACGCCCTGATATACATGTAATAATGACACTTTCGTTCACAGGTGGATTTGTTGAAAATCAGCTATTGTATAGACGGAGGCGAAGGATTCATGAAAGTAATAATACAATCAGAAAATAATACAAGTATCGAAGACATTCACTAATCCCATTGACACTTGCAGTTTTCGACCGTCAGCTAATGCCTGATGCACCTCCACCAAGTGGACCGAGACGAGTTGCGCGAAATGGTATGCCTCGATTGCAGCGTCATGCGCCAAATAGACAGGCTGTAGCGGGGCCATTAGTTCCTCCAAGAAGACCTAGAGGTCGCCCACGGCGAGTCACTGAAGTTCGTCTTATGCGGGTTCTCTAGTAGTCTATCAACTAGATACGAAATCAATAAATTCCGGGTTTCAAAGGCTTCAAAATATATTTCACAATTTTCAAAAGATAAATATAATTTAGACTTATTCCCGTTTAGCGCGGAGAACAATTACTTATTGCTGATGGGGGTATAAGGCCCGAAGCAAATGAAGACGAGGAGAGGGCTTCCGAACCCGTGGTTCCTCCAAGAAGACCTAGAGGTCGCCCACGGCGAGTCACTGAAGTTCGTCTTATGCGGGTTCTCTAGTAGTCTATCAACTAGATACGAAATCAATAAATTCCGGGTTTCAAAGGCTTCAAAATATATTTCACAATTTTCAAAAGATAAATATAATTTAGACTTATTCCCGTTTAGCGCGGAGAACAATTACTTATTGCTGATGGGGGTATAAGGCCCGAAGCAAATGAAGACGAGGAGAGGGCTTCCGAACCCGTGGTTCCTCCAAGAAGACCTAGAGGTCGCCCAGGAAGAGTCACTGAAGTTCGTCTTATTCGGGTTGTCCAGTAGTTTATTAACTATATACGAAATAAATTAATTCAGGTTTTCAAAGGCTTTAAAATATATTTCACAATTTTCAAAAGATATATATAATTTAGACTTATTCCCGTTTAGCGTGAAGAACCATTGCTTATTGCTGATGGGGGTATAAGACCCGTAGCAAATGAAGTCGTTGAGGAGATGGCTTCTGAACCGGTGGTTCCTTCAAGAAGGCCTCGAGGTCGCCCACGCCGGATCGCTCCACAAGTTCCGCTACAGGTTCTAACACTTCTCTGTTTTTAATGACCCTACCAGACTCTCCGACTGTAGGAAATCCGCAATTCCTTCTTTGTTCCTACTGTAGGAAATTTTTCCGAACTATTGAGTTTGTTGACCGTCAGATTACAGACGGAGCACGGTAGGATCTATTTTTTAAGACAAGATGTCAAAATGAGGTACTATGTGGCGCTACGGTCGCACGCCTTTCCTCGCTACGGTCGGACCTTTATGGGAACTTGGTAAGCTTCGTGGCGTCGTACAAAAAAGCTCGAGGACAGTCGGACCACCGTCGCGAGAAAAAGCGTGTGACCCCAGCGCCACACAGTGGCTCATTTTAATATCTTGATTGGAAAATGGTTCCTACTGTGCTTCGACTGTAATCAGACTCTTCACAGACTCCATAGTTCGGAAAGATTTCCTACGGTTGGAACATTGTAGGATTTGCTGATTTCCTACCGTCGGAACGTCGTCAGATCATTGTCGAACGGTTTGGTAGGGGAATTACTTTTTATCCATAATGAATGAATATTTTTCATATATTGTGCAGCAGTTTTTCATCGTTGTACATTTTGAAAAAATATACCAAACTCCTAAATACGACTTCATTGCACTTATAGATACAGGCAGAAAATATACATGAACTGTCAGAGAGTGATGCTCCCGAAACAATAACCGTACCAGTCGTACCTCAATCTGTTGTCTCAGTGGAGTCTGTAGTGGTGCCTTGGCCCAATATATTGGCGGATGCTTTGCCCCATAACAGAGACGAAGTACTTGCCATCATTAAAATTATTTATTGCTCCTTGCCACCTTTACAATTCAATTTCTGAAAATAATAACCTACATGTATTCATGTACAGGTAGAAAATGGAAGAGCAAACGCGGATATCATTGGCGTATTGTCGGAGGGTGGAAGAGAAACACCCGAGATATTCACCAACGGTATGAAATTTGCTCACATAGCTCAAATTTTAGGGAAATTTGAATTGCAGGTCTCATTTTTTTATAAATAAATGAATGATGAAAAATGTATTTTTACAGCAGAAGAGCCAGTGGCAAAGAAGGCCAAGACTCGAAGAGGAGGAGCCAACAAAAGTAATAGGGATTCCTCTTGATAGTTTCATGGGATACGTGCATACAAATGAAGATAATGCTGAAAGTAGCCGCCGAAAGCTCGTTGTCAATAAAGTATATGCGACAGTGACAGGGTGGCTCACTGTCATGGCGCCGATGGCTCATTATTTCACGGATTTGATTGGAATAATTTTTTGTTACAATGTTATTTGAAAGTCTGTCTTGTATTCGATCAATTACCGCTGAGTAAAATACGGAATAGCAAGTACTATTAACAATAGCACTTCGATAATTAATCGGATTTCTAGTAGGGCAGCAGTCGCACAATTAATTAAGTTAGCTATTGCCCAAAATATTTGTTGCTCCGTATTTCAAAGCCGGCCATTCGATAGGGCTAGGGATATAAAGCTATGACCGACTGCCATTTTGAAAATTAAAATAAAATGAATATATGCAATCATAGCTCATTCAATAGAAGTTCTTCGTCTTTCAACTCGGAGCTACATTCGACAACTCATAGTTAAATGGATGCATTTTATTAAAATTTTTTATGATAGTCTAATATAGCTTGCTTTTAATCTGCTCTATCTGATAGCGTGCTTTGGAATAAGGGCTGACAAATATTTTGAATAATATGCATATAGAAATGAAACTTACCTTCAGTCCGCGTAATATTCAGAAATTGCGTAAGCCGTTTATTGTTAAAAATATTTTTTGCTCGGCATTTTGGCTATCGCTATTTGACAAGCGGATTAAAATCGATAATAATGTGGACAAAAAAATGAATAAAATATAAACATGTCTCCATGAGTCGTTATATGTCGCTTCGAGTTCAAGGACAAACGGTTTTTATTGAACGAGCTGTGACTGCATGTGTACATCTTATTTAGATTTTTCAAATAGCAGTCTATTGCCGATTTTGAACTGTTCTATCGAATAGCGGGCTTTGAAATACGGAGTAACAAATGTTTTGAACAATAACTAGCTTAATCAATTGTTCGAATGTCGCCTCGATGAAAATCCGCTTACTTATCAGGATGCTATTAAATATCTTAAAAATACTTTTTACTTGCTAATCGATACTACGCTAATCAATCAAAAACATCAATGACTTTAAAATAAAACCACAAAAAATATTCTGATGGGGTGTGTTATATAAAGAACTATCGGCGACAGGACGATAATCACTGCATGACTGCCATATTTACTGTGGCTGACAGTTAGCTTTCGGCAGCTAGTTATAGCCTTATTAATTAAAGTGCGTTAACAAAATAGCGTCATTTTTCTGATGAATTTCACAATTGAATCCAAATAAGATTGATTTCTTCAACCAATATACGAGCTTAGAGTCAGAGATAAAAAAACCGGAATTTTATACTTATCCTTGAATCAGTAACTGTAAGTCTCATCGGTGTACGCAAGTATGAGGGACACCTCAATGCTCGGCATTATGCCTATCTGTGACAGCTGAATGCATGAGCGTGTACCAGCTCTCATTAATGTTCGTGAAGCGTGTGAATGAAATCGTAAGATTCAGACCTACTTTCTCCTGAGAAGAAAGAGAACGAGAAGATGCACGGCTGAACATTATCTAATGTTGATATGTTCAGTCTGTATAGAATACTCTGAGCCATTTTTACAGAGAATCAAGCAAAAATAATTCATCAAGCATTGGGTTTGATACTCACACTTTTGTTCATCCGTGAAGGCGGAGTGCGCGAAAGTGCACCAACTTTCATCGGTGTACGCAAGTACCTCAATAAACCTCAATGCTCGGCATTATGCCCATCTGTGACAGCTGAGTGCATGAGCGTGTACCAGCTCTCATTGATGTTCGTAAACCGTGTGAATGAAATTGGAAAATTCAGACATAGTTCATATTGACAAAATAAATTACTCTATGTCCACCTAGTCATATGAACCGTTGTTAGTTTGTACTAATATCATATCTTATTCAATCAAACAAATAATATGATAATTTTTTTCTTACAAGAATGCTGTATATGCCAGTCGCGAGCAACTCTTCAAAAGTTACGGCCATGCCAGCATCGAATATGTGTTGGCTGTATAAGAAAATTGATTTCTAGACAATGCCCATTGTGCAGGTCAGAAATTATTTCTTATCTGCCAACACATATGATGGGTGGAGAGAGATGGAACGATGGGATCGATGAAGAAATCGAAAGAGCGTGGCACGAACAACTGCTGGCGGAATTCTCAGCAGCGACATAATTGCGATTTTCGCGTTCGGCGACACCTCCATGAAGGCTTATAGAGCCTGTTTTTACGCAGCGAGCATTAATCGACTCGGTGAAGTTAATTCTCGGCAGATTAAATCAAAATCTCCAATCGAAATAAAAAATTCTTGAAGCGATGCGTGCAATGCTTCCGATTCAACTCAATGAGCCAGCAATGGGAGATTCGCTCAAAGCAAGAATCGTCGGATTTAAACGACCGTTTAGGACCAATAAAAATCAAGGAACGTCGACTGCGCCGCCGAGTACACGAGATCGAAGCGTACGTATCAGTCTTCGTGTGTATGAGCACCAAAGCCGTAAACTGGGTATTGGTCACGGAGCTGACTACTGAGGTATTCACAGCGGCGCATAGAAGATTTTCCGTAAGAAAAGGTGTTTGCAGTCAACTGTATTCGAACAACGGGACGAACTTTATAGGCGCCAATCGACAGCCGAAAGAAATCTACGAGTTTCACCTGAAAAAGACGAGACTATCGCTTCTTGTCTTGCAAAACAGCAGATTAAGTGGAGTTTTATCCCACCAAGGTTACTGAATTTTGGAGGGCTGTGGGAAGCCGCAGTCAAGGCAGCAAAAAAAGCACTTGTACGCAGTAGCGAAGAAATTGACGCAAGCATTCAAAGAATTTTATACTTTGCTCGTAGAAATCGAAGTTATCCTTAACTCGCGTCCCCACACTCTTTTGTCGAACGATCCTTCGGATCTATCAGTCCTTACACCTGCACATTTCCTTATCGGCGACTCGCTCATTCAACCGGTGCGACATAATGAATCTGAAATTTCAGAAAATAGACTGTACAATTGGCATCATGTGCAGAAATTGCGACAGCATTTCACGAAACGCTTGAATTTGAAATACCTCCTCGAGCTGCAGCGTTGACACAAGTGGAACACTGGTAATGGCGATCTGGAAATTGACGATTTAGTTGGTCTTATGGAGGACAATGTACCACCACTGCAGTGAAAGATTGGAAGAATCATTAAGCTGCATCCAGGGTCCAGCTCTTTGACGCGAGTGGAGTCTTTTCGCATGGCGAGTGGAAAGTTTGAACGTTCAATTCGCAAGCTGTGCTGCTTGTCGATTGATAATGAAAAGACAGGAAAACTGATAAAAGACTCAGCAAAGTGAATAGGCTCTACATGAGCATCTTTAGCTCACGTTTATTTTATTATTCTATTGTTTCTGCGATTTATGTACGTTTCGTTTTGAAAGATTGTTGACTGCGCATTACATTGTTCAATTAATTTGTTCCTATAGTTTATATTTGCGAGCCATCAGCAAAAAACCAAAGAGTCTGAGTTAAATTGAGAATTTGAATCGGTGTTTTGAAAGAGGCCCTTTCAAAACACCACCGGGGAGCGGAATGTCCGTTAATGTCCGGCTACGATCGGGCGTTCTCGAGGGCAACCGTAGGTTAAGAAATGTTCATAATTATTCGCTACGATCATGCGTTCTCGCGTGCCACCGTAGTTTAAAAAAGAGACAGAGAAGGAGAGAGTCGTCGCAATATGGCAAATGAAAGCGATCACGCAAAATGCACGGCAGTACGAACATTACAGAATTGGCATTTATTCGCCTTTCCAAACATGATATCTATGTGACATAAAAATAAAACGCTTTCAATAAAAAATAAATGGAGTTGTAAAAATTTTTACTGTATGGTTTTTCACCTCTGATTCTCACTCTATTAGCCCAATCTATTTTTCGCGCATCTTACGTACATGACACTATGACGGTGACAGTAATTAAACGTCTCGATTAAATTTTTAAATAATGTGTACAATGGATAAGGCGCGAGACACCACGAAAATGCCGTGTTTCAAATGAAGACTACTACCAAGTGGCCAATCGAAACTTTTTCCTGCTTTCCTCCTCTACTCGTCGAAATTATTATTCTTTCATACAGAATTTATTGTGCACAACTATCTGTGTTCTTTTTACACAAATAGAAATGGCGTGCACAAAAATGATAAAAAATTATTGTGCTTGTTATCGGAATGATAATAGAACGTGTACAATTATCAATTATTTCGAATCTGGGATAAAATATTGTGCCCAACTCTCTTCGAAAAATAGAATAGTGTGTACAACATAAGTATATAACAATTAAATTTTCACAACATGTCCAAAAAAGTTGTAACTCAACTTTTCACATGTGTACAATATATCCGGACACTGCGGACAATTTCTCATTCCAACGTAGCGAGATTCAGTAAATGTGCACATCGATAAAGGTGATGTGTACTGATTATTTAATTTTAATGACAGTGCAGAAACCTTTTTGTGTACGATTTTTATGTGCATGAATCATACCCTGCCAAAAATTTCATCTGTTTAAAATTTCCGAACTTCGTGATAGAGTTAAAATCTGAAAAAATGTAGCAACATTTGGCATGCTATAAGAAACAATTATCAATAATAATAATACCCAAAAGTCATTAACAAATTGTTTGAACAATTGTTTAAACAATATATGAAACAATGATGAACAATGATCAATAATTATTATTGATTATTGTTGTTTATAGCATGCTCAATATTGCCGAATATTTTCAGTCTTTCATTTTATCACGAAGTATGGAAATTTCAAACAGATTAAATTTTTCGCTGCAAAAATAGTGGAAAAAAAATTCTTGACAAAATTCTGAAATAATTCCAGGCGACTCCGTGTATGCCTACGCTACTTTTTTCATACTTGGCATTTTCTCTTAAACTGAATAGTCTTTGAGTTACGTTGCATCTTTAAAAATTTGTCTTTTTTAGCCAAAAGTAAAATAACTTACGAGAAAAAATCGTACAAAAATCTTTAGAGAATGAAAATGGAGCGGCTTCTAATCCTTTCAAATGTACTGAGATAAAAAAGAGAAAAAAAAATCCTTAAGTTATGCGCCCGATTTGCAATGGTCGAAAAAATGCACTTTCAAAAATGCATGCCAGGTCGAAAAAAAATCATAACAAAAATTTAAAATACGGGAAACAAAGCTGAATTCCTTTTCGTCGAAACGCTTCTTCAAAAATTCGATTATCATTTTTTTAAGGGAGTTATGCAACTTTTAGTGCGGCAAGACCCCCACGGAAATTTATATATTTTTAATATACGCAAAATATATGTGGATATATTTCGAATATATGTACATATATTTTTAATCCACACATATATGTTGCATATATATTAGCATATATTTTAAATATATGCTGACATATTTGCAACATATATGAGAGATAGGTGTGACTCACATGTATCTCCCATATATTCTACATATATTCTTAATATATGCTACCATATATGCAACATATATGGTAGCATAACTAACTAACTAACATAATATTTATTTAATTATTTAAGTTTATTGTATTCACACTTTTCATTATTATTTACATTATAATGTTCGTAACGTATAGGCAGCGTCACGATCGTTTCCAGACTCGCCGCGAGATGTCGCAGAGCGGCAACCGCTGAACCCCCATACGGAGGATGCGACGAGTATGCTTATAAAGGCGGGCGTGAGAACGGAATATTAACAGAAGTCCGGCGTGAATGAAGCCATATAAGGAGTTCTTGCCGGCTTCTCATGAACTCGTACTTTTGTATTTGATTCTCCTAGAGAATTTCCGATTTTTGGGAAATTTCTACACGGGTATCGCATATTCAACCCATATTCGGGATGTATGCAGCCCACTTTTGAACTATATTTGGAATACATGCAACATATATTTAATCTATATATCAGATGTATGCACCATATATATAAAAAATATATTTTGTATGTATGTGTCGTACATTTTACATATATCTAAAATATATTTTAAATACATTTAAGATATACGTACATATGCGAAAAGCGGCAAAATCTATCCAAATAAATATATTACACATCTATAAAAAATATATTTTAAATACATTCATTTATACACGGTGATTATATTTAGAATATATTTCGTACGCAATTTTGCATATATTTTAAATATATAAATTTCCGTGTGGGGAAATATCGACGGGTGTATCCAAGCTTTTGAGCGGGGGTGTATCTGATTTGGATATACTCTCGCTCGAGCAGGCCGTGGCGTACGTGGTAACGACATACAGCGCAGCATCCAACAGATATTAATATACTAAAAATAAAATGGACAGTAACACAAATTCTAATAATCTCAGAACTCTTACAATTATCAAAAGAAATAAATAAATTAAACAAAAATTTTGATATAAAAAAATGATAACAGCAGTTCGCACCCTCAAAAATCAATGATTACAATGCGAAAGAAAGGGCGAAAACTTTCAAATGTTCCTAGTATTATGTGATTATTTGAATGACTGATAGGATAATAGTCTGTAGCTGGAATGCAGGGGGACTAAGATATAAAATAGGCCAACTAATAGAATTCTCAAACAGACAATATGTAGATATTTTACTACTAAATGAAACGCGATATGATAATTCGCTCAAGCTGAAAATAAAAAACTGCAAAGTAATTAGAGCAGACAATAATAGTGCAGTGGGAGGGGTAGCCATCCTTATTAAAAATAGCATACCACATAAAGAAGTACAAATAAATGGTGCCTCTCCTGCAGAAAATATTTGTATTAAGTTAGTAAGTAATGTATACATAATATGCGCATATTGCGGCCCAAACAAAGACTTTAGAAACTATATTTAGCATAGGAAACAAAGTATTACTGATTGGTGATCTTAATGCAAGACACTACGTGGAATTGCAATGTAAATAATAAAAGAGGTAGAGTCTTATATAACTACACACATCGAAACAACTGCACAGTGCTGTTTCCGGACGACCTAGTCACTACCCTCATAACGGCATGACACCGACGACAATAGTTATAGCCTCAAACAAAAATGTCCACAACACATCAGATATTGAAGTAATCCAAGAACTTAGCTCAGACCACAACCTTGTTATCTTACGTCTGTCTGCGCAGAAAATAAATAAAAACAAAAGTGCACATTACGACTACGACAAAGCATATTGGACCTGTTTCAGACATTTATTAGATGAAAAAGTAAGAATTAACCCTAACATCAACTCACCCAACAACATCGATCTAGAAGTTCAAAAACTCACCAGCAAAATTAAATACTGTATAGAAAAAACAATAGCTATCAAAACTCACCAACAAGCACAGGACAATCTGCCAGAATATATCTTAATTATGATCTCGAAAAGAAACAAACTGCGAAAAAGTGGCAAAGAACAAGACTATATAGATATAAAATAGAAGCAAAAAATCGTACTAACGAAATAAGAGCTGGAATCACAAAATATAGAAAAACCATGTGGACTCAACAATCGAAAAAGCTGAATACAAACGACAACACACTATGGCACATGACAAAAATTTTCAAGAATGAGTTTCACCCAGTCTCTACTCTCCAAACCCGAAACACTGAAGCAATAACGAATGAAGAGAAAGCCAACATGCTTGCCTTACAATTCGAAAGCGTACACAAAATTGACCTCACCCATTACACAAATGAACAAGCTGGGACAACAGGAGAAACTAATAATTTCTTGGACAACAATGACATAAACAACGAATGGTTTAAATATTTGACATCTCCTGGTGAGATCACAAAGGAGATAAAAAAGCTACCGTTCAAAAAAGCACCAGGCATTGATAAAATACACAATATTATTCTCAAAAACCTAACCCGCAAAGCCATAGTGCAGCTGACATATATTATAAATGCGTGCCTAAAGCATTCACACTTTCCATCGCAATGGAAAACAGGCAACGTCGTTCCTATATTGAAATCAGGGAAAATGAACATGAACCGAGTGGTTACAGACCTATTAGCCTACTCTCAGCTATGGGCAAACTCACAGAAAAAATAATCTACCAAAGACTAAACAAATTCGCAAAACAAAGCAAGATCACAATTGATAACCAGTTGTCCAAAACAAGTGCCTTAGACTAATACTTTCACAAAACAACTACGCTAGGATAAGAGATATGCAGTAGGGGTGTCCACTTAGAAAATACATCGATGTTTTTTTTTTCGATGCAATGCATAGAGACTGTGCATCGATATTTTCCGATGCATTGGTTAGAAACAACGATGTTTTCTCAACATCTAATACTTTTTCTAACAATACATCATCGCAAAGTTTTTCATGCAATCCTTCGTAGGGAGGAACATGGAAGCGTAGCTGCGTAGCGTAGGCCTTATGCCCCGCCCCACATGGCCCCTTATGGGAGCGCTTGGCAGACTTTTATTAGTTATCACCTCGACCACGGGTCCACGGCGAGTACTGCTTGTAACGTCTAACGTTATGTACTAACACATCGCCACTTTAAGTCCGAGACACAATGACAAAAATAAGAAATAAGAATAAGCCATCCGATTGGCGTAGTTTCTCTAAAGTGCGCGGCGATTGACTGATTCTTATTCCTTATTTCTTATTCTTGTCAAGTGAAGTGAAATAGAAAGAGGTAATGTGGCAATGTGTTTGTGCACACCGTTACAAGCAGCGCTCACCGTGGTCGGGGTAATGACTTACAATCTTTAGATATACACCGATCTATGAAATGCTAAAGGATGTGGCGCTCACAGCGCTCAAGGCGTCCAAGTCATAATCATTAGCTGGTTATCATTAATTCGACGTTTTTTGAAAATACATCGATACATCGAGTAAATCTACAGCATTTCAAAATATCGGATCGATTCGATGTATCGTACTGTTAACATCGAGTGAATTCGATGCATCGATGTATGACGAATATCCCTCATATGCACGAAGTAACCGAAATGCCATCAATACTGGACTGCGTTAAGGGACTGGGAGAAAAGTTCTATCAGACACAGTTAGACAGTAATAACCTCATAAAACAAATTACCCCAATAAGAGCACATAACAGTGCATTCAAAATTGAACACAAATTATCATGTTAGGCCTTACCGATGTTTAGAAACCAGAACTGAACGTGCATGAATCATATACATACAAAAAAGTCGTTTTTTTTGTACAAAGAAAGGAAATATAAGTTTTTTCAACAAAGTTTATATTTAAAATCTAAAAAGAAATCTCTGGGCTTTTACTCTCGCTTTCTTGGGTACGAATCCCGGTGGACTGTTTTTTTTCTTTTTCTTTATCCATAAACCCGAATAAGTAACTCATTTATTACAAAAGTAATTTAAAGATTTTTTTATTTATACTCATTTTTTTTTTTTAATACTCATTGATTTTTTCGATACTTTTTTATAATTTATTTCAATTTAATTTCTACCATTCCATGTCTAATATTTTTATAATTCCACTTTCTATTATAGTTATTATTATTTGAAATAATTAAAAATTGTTGTAATTTAATTCTTATATACAATACTTTTCATTACGTTCAAGAGTTCAGAGTTAACGCCCAGAATTTATTCAAAATACTACAGCGCAGCAAGATATGTTTAAAGGTTTCAGAACAATATAAAAATATTGGACTTAAAATCGTAGAAATTAAATGGAAATAAATTATGAAAAAGTATTGGAAAAATCAATAAGTAATAAAAAAAAATGAATGAGTAAATGAAGAAAAAATTAAATTATTTTTGTAATTAATGAATTACTTATTTGTATTTATGGATACAAAAAAGACAGTCCACCAGGATTCGAACCCGGGAACGCGAGGTTATATATGGCGCTCGATAAACTAAGCCCATTTTTCTGGACTATATTTGAGTATTTGATCTTATTATTTCACACGTAGTATTCCCACATGGTGTACTGCCAATACACCGAAAATCATCGAAATATGTTTCCCTCAAACCGTCGGTTCTCCTAGATAGATCATTTACAAAGACACAATTTTCATTTGGAAGTCCGAAAAAAAAACTTAGAAAACGAATTAAAAATTTGATTAAGTGGTTATACGAAGCAATTTTTCAAGAATTTTTTGGAGAAAGACGTTTAATTTATGAACGTAAAAATTTATAAATATATTTATGTAACTTTTAACTTTATTTGAAAGTTTTTCTTTTCAAAAAATAATTATTCTTGAAGCCGCTGTAGCTGGTCTCCGGGGGGTCCTCTAAAAAAAGGCGTTTTGCAGTTAGCACGATATCTTTGGATTGAATCATCCAAAATGAAATAAAAACACAAAAAAAAAATCGTTGATATAAGGTATAATCTAGTATTTGATTGAAACAATAAGCAAAATATTTATGTCTAACGAAATGGCGGCTTCTCTGAAAAAAATCCTTTTTTTATAAAAATGTTTGGCTTAAATTGTTTACAATATGGAAAATATTTATCGGTAAAAAAAACCTTCGATCAATCAGAAAAAATATAAAAATGGAGCTTGTGTGAACAATTTTGAGAGCGATTGGTTATGCCGTTTCTGAGAAATCGTGTTTACCGACTTGAAAAAACACAGCTTTAAGAAAATCGCGCAAAGTTTCAAAAACACTTTATCCATAGTAATTACGGATTTACAAATATGCCTGTAAGTTCGAAAATATTCATCGGATGCACGTGAAATTTGCAATGTTTGTATTTAAATATATGCACACCCCCCCCCCCCCCCCCCGCTCAAAAGTTTGGATACACCTGTCGATATTTTTTGCCGCACTGTTTTGTTTTGTTTGTGAAAATTGTCCGGGCACTCAGTCCTAGTGGACCATTGGGCCCGGGCCCTTTACTGGGCAAGCTTATTGACCTGTCGAACCTATAGGCAATCCGGCCTTGCGCGCAAAGCGGAGAAGCCTGCCCACCCCTGTGATCTTCAGGCTGAATTCAACGATGACAGGTGCCCCAAGGACGTCATTTCTGATGCCCGTCAGGTCCCTGCACCTCGTAATGAGACGGAGTGGTGTCTCGTCTCCATCTTTACATCTTTGACAGACTGGTTCCTCTGCAAGACCCAGTCGCACCAGATGCTTGCCTGTGTGCCAGTGTCCCGTGATTAGTCCCACGACTACCCTGAATTAGGTTCGGTCTAGTTCAGCTAGCACGGTCAATTTGATCTGAGGGCTCAGAGAAGAGTTCCTTGGTGTGCCTCATCCCTGGATCCTGCGCCTAGAGGTCCCATCTCTCCGTTATCTGTTCCACGAGTCCCATGGTAACACCTGGGCGGTCGCCATGGTCTGCTATATCGAGCCGCGAAGCGCCGAATCTGGCGAGCTCGTAAGCTTTTCTGTTGCCCTGAATACCGCTGTGACCTGGTACCGATAGCAATTTCACTCTGTTACTCTAGCCACTTGAGTCTGCAGGGTTATACAGTCTCTCGCAAGCTCAGACTTGACCACCACATTGAGCAGCTATCTGAGCGCAGCACAACTGTCGCTGCATATGTAGAGATGTTTGCTGCTATATCCTCTACTGAGGATACTACAGGCACAGGCCCGTATAGCAAACAGCTCGGCCCGGAGAACGGAGACGGTGTGACCCAGTGTGAAGAATAACTCCGTCCTGGGCCCCTCGCTCCGAACTCCGGCTGCAGTACCTGTCTCCGACTTTGCACCGTCTGTATACCAGACTGGGCCGCCGGGCGACAGTCACCCATCCTGTTTCTCTGTCTATGACCGCCTGTCAGGGATAAGGACCTGGTAATTATAGTGAAAGTGGTGTTCCTGCGGGCACCAGTCCCCCCGAGCCAGATTATCTCCTCGAGATCTCCCGCCCATCGGAGAACCGCGGTGTGCCCATATGCGGCCCTAGTCCACCTACCACTGAAGAGCAGCCGAATTGCCGCATTTCTTGCCCCTGCCTCTGCTGCGATGTGCGGAGGCAGGATGTCGATCAGGGCACCCAGAGCCAGGGTCGGGATTGTGTCGAACGCACCAGTTATCCCCAGCCCTGCCAGTCTGTAAACCCCACCCGAAGTCTTTCTAATACCACCCCGTCGCAGCGGAGGCCACCACACTAGGGAGGCGTAGATTATCTGGGGAACCAGAATAGCCGTGTAAATCCACCTGACCATCTTGGGTTTTAGCACCCATGTTTGACCAAACATCCTTCTACAGGCCCAGAATGTGACAGTTGCCTTCCGGGTCTGCTTTGTGATGTGGCTCTTCCAGCTGAGCTTAGAATCGAGCGTCACTTCCAGGTAGAGGCGAACGATAACTCAGCGCCATAGATCGAAGGGCGCTTTATATTAAAGCACCTTATTGTGTGAATAGTACCATCTCAGTCTTATTCGGGTTAACCCCAACGACTTTGATGTGCGCCACTCTTCGACGAGATCGAGCGCTTTCTGCATCTTACTCGCCATGACTGCAGGATGATTGCCGCTGACTGCTATACACACGTCATCGGCAAATTCCACCACTTTGACTCTCAGTCCTTCAAGCATGCGCAGAAGCCCATCGACGACGAGCAGCCACATCAATGGAGATGTCACTCCCCCCTGCGGGCAACCCCGGCCGACTTGAGTCCTGACAGCAGTCCCGCTGAGACTGGCTGTTACGGTCCGCGTCTGCAGCATGGAGTGCATTCAATCGATGATTGTGCCATCGACGCGGAATTCCTTCGCCGCCCCGCAAATTGCGTCAAAAGAGGTGTTGTCAAATGCCCCCTCGACGTCTAAGAATACGCATAAGGAGGCCTCCTTTTTGTAGAGGGTTCGCTCTATCTCGTGAACGAGACTGTGCAGAGCCGTCTCAACGGATTTGCCCGCTTGATACGCGTGTTGTGAGTGGTGCACTGGTGTTAGCATCAGTGCCCCATCCCTTACGTACCTATCAATGACTGTCTCCATTGTTTTCAATAAGAAAGACGTCAGACTTATAGGTCTAAAAGCCTTCACTTGGTCATAGCTAGCTTTGCCCGGTTTCGGGATAAAGGCTATTATGACCTCCCTCCAGGCCCTAGGCACATATTTTAGTACCATTCAGGATCTGAAGCTGTAGTTCAGGTGCCTGACTAGGTCCTCCCCTCCCTAGTGAGGCAGGGCCAGAAAGATCCCGTCAGCACCCGGGCTCTTGTACCCGTCGAACGAGTCCAAGGCCCACTGGATCCTGTCCGGGGTAACCACCCTGGCGGTAATTGCTCAGTCACCTGGTCTAATCGCGGGCTGCCTTACCTCTTGCGTAAGGTCCCGCTCGATCAGAGTGGACCCAGGGATGTGCACCTCCATCAGGTGCGCTAAGATGTCTTCGTGTTTCTCAGCTATCCCCCCATTTGGGAGTGTGAGTTCACCAAGCTTTGTTTGTGGGCCTGTGGTGAAGACCCTACGGAGCCGGGCCACAGTGGGCAGGGCCTTCATCTCCCCACAGAATTTCTCCCAGGCCTTTCTTTTAGAATCTTTGACCAGCCTCTTGTGGGTCCTTTGTGTGGCCTTATAAATCGCCCAGTACGGTTCCGCCATGGTTCTCATGGCTCGATTAAGCAGGCGGCGCGAGTCAGAGCGTAATTTACTCAGCTCACTGCTCCACCATGCTACTTTTTTCACGCTCTTGTGCTCCCTCACGGGGCACACAGCCTCATAGCTTTGGATGATGGCTGAGGTCAGCGTGTTGACCCCTTCCTCAATCCTTCCCTCAGACTTTATCCAGCCTGTACCCCCAAGCCTTCCACTCAGGGTCTCTCTGTAGGAGTTCCAATCAGTAGTCCTGGGGTTCCGGTAGGCCAAAGTGCTGTGCTGGGCCTCTCCACACTTGATGTTGAATAGAATCCGGCGGTGGTCCGAAAGGGTATCTTCGTCATCCACTCGCCTGCCTTCTATCCATTTTGCTACCCTGGGAGTCCCCAGGGTGAGGTCAATGACCTGCTGCCTCCCTGCCGTGACAAAGGTAGGCCTTGGACCTTTATTGAGGATTTCAAGATTAGTCGCTGAGAGGTACTGCAGAAGAGCTGAGCCTCTCTCGTTTATGTTGAAACTGCCCCAGATGAGGTGGTGCGAATTTGCGTCGCACCCTATCACCAGGTCCAGTCCCTCTCTCCTACAGTGGTCCACCAGGACTCTCAGTTCCCTCGTCGGAGGAGGTTCCTCAGAGTCGTACGGCAGATACGCTGAACACACGATGAGATCAGTCAGTGCCCCCCCTATTATTATTGATCATTGTTGCTTATAGTATGCCAAATTTTGCTGAATTTTTTCAGATTTTTTTTTGTTTCACAAAGTATGAAAATTTCTATTAGATACAATTTTTCGCTGGGACGTCATCATTAGTGTTTCAAGTGAAAATAGTAAAAAAAAAAAAATTTCATAAAAAAATTCTGAAATAATTTCAGGCGATTCAGTTTATACCTACCATGAAACGGGGCTACTTTGTTCGTGTTTTGGAAGTTTTTTTGTCGTAACTTTTTTTAACATCCAAAATTAATTTTTTTTGGCTCGAATAAAACAATGTGTCCTTTGGCTATAAAATGTATAGCAATAGCAAGTCCCACCAGACCCCCACAATTTGATATGCATTTTTTAAAAAAAGTCAAAGTAACCTCGATTGTAGGGCTACTTTGGGGAGGCATTGAAATGCAACTTATGTCAAAGATCCAAGGCGTGAATGCGGCTTTGACATCATTTTGATAAAAAAAACAATAATATATTTATACATGAAATTAAATGAAAAACAACTATTTTTATAATCAATTTGTCATTTTTCGTGAGAAATATTTTACATAAAAATACCAAATACGTAAGCCCGAATTTTACGTTTTTAAGATCAAACTTGAGATCAAACATTAAACTCATTTTGAAACTTAAGATCAAATTTAAGTTCCAATTTAAGATCAATCCTCCAACTTAAGCATCATTATAAGATCATACTTATGTTCAAACTTTAGTGTGAACTTCAGATCGATCTCAAGTTCAAACTTAAATTGGAACTTAAGTGCGGCCTTAAGTTCCAATTTGAGTTCCATGGAAAGTTCAATCTTAAGAGGAGGCTAAATACCATTTTTATCCAATCCCTACATTATCGACGTATCATTGTTGTCCAGTCTTTCTCCGACAACCGTGGATGAACATTAATTACATTTTGACAATTGAGAGGGGGATAAATTAATTAACAATTAATTGTCAATTGAGAGGCTAAAATGCGTTACAGCTAATGCCCACGAACTCATTCGAGTCCCCTAAATATTATAGGTTACTTGTCAGAATCCATGGTGCTGCCCTCACTCGCACGTCTGTGAACTACATTTCGCCGTTTCGTTTTTCAATATGACTACAATTAATCGATATTTATCTCTTGATGCGCTATCCAAACTTACGGCTTATCATTTTGATAAAATAATGTCGAAAACGTCTCGATATTCGTATCGGGGCGTTCTTCATGGAGCCTCACTCTTAGTTTTACCCGAAATGCAGTGAAAGTTTAATAATTTAATTTTTTCAATTACAGTTTCTTGGTGGTAAATGAATCCGTACATTTTTTTCTGTTTTTCGAAAAAATTTTAGTGAGGCTCCATTCCTGCCATTGTTCTGATGATGTTGTTAAAATTTTATTTAATTTCATCCATTTGTATAAGAGCAAGTTTGGATGGCAATTTCGTGGTGTTAGTGTCGGTATTTAGCCTCCTCTTAAGGTAGGACTTATAGCTTGAAATTTGGGCCTTACAAATGTAATAGGTTGGGGTCTTTCTTCTTGCCCTTCTTTATGCCCTTCTTGCGAATGGCATCATCTGTTAGTCGGACATCTTGGCTTGTTACACATATAAGTGTACCTGATTTATGAATGACTTTCTTTCCTTTTCTACCCACACCCTGCACCCCCTCCACCCCACAAAGTCACGAGGATTCACTGCGCACACGTTTTTATCGTATTTTGCTGCTCGTCCAAAGTAGCCCCAAAAACCAACAAAGTTACCCCCAAAGTACCCCGTTTTACGGTACGTTACTTTTTTCATCCTTGACATTTTCTCTTAAACTTTATAGTTTCTGAGTTACATTGCATCTTTCAAAATTTGTCTGTTTTAGCCAAAAGTCAAACTTTGGGAGAAAAAATCGTACGAAAATTAAAAAAAAAAAACGATAATGGAGCGTCTGGTAACCCTTTCAAATAAAAAAGAAGAAAAATATCCTTAAGTTGTGCGTCCAATTCGCAATGGTTGAAAAAAGACGAAAAACGGTCACGTTCAAGAGTAAATACTGGGGTCAAAAAAAATCTTGAAGAATATTTTCAAAAAAAGGGAAACAAAGCTGAATTCCTTCCCGTCAAAATGCTTATTTAAAAATTCGATTTTTATTTTTAACGGGGTTATGCAACTTCTCGCGTGGCAAGAAATATCGACAGGTGTATCCAAACTTTTAAGCGGGGGTGTATGTAATTACGACAATGAAATAAAAAAATCGATTTTTTGAAAATCTTGACTGCGTATAACCCCTTAAGCCGGAGAAATGCAGGGAGAATACACTTCCAAAGTTCGACCATCATTCACCGTTTTTCCCAAGACATTTTCCATCAGAAAGTTGTCCACACTTTTTCAATTCAAGAAAATTCTAAATAATCGAAAAAAAAAACAAAAATATGCGGATAAGAAATGAAATGCGAGACTGAAAAATGTTCGAACTGAAGATAAAAATGGTTGACGATGAATTTTCCATAAATTTTTTTATTTATAAATTGTAATAATTTTTCATTATGAATGTGATTTTTTTTTGAAACTTGATTGACACATTGAGATATTTCGGATTCGTGCGTTTTTTTATATGAGAGAGATACATTAATTAAGCGATATGCTTGCGTGACAATTCTATGGTAATTTATCGATATTGTCGATGCAATTTATTTGGCGCTGTATTTAAATTTTCAAGAAGCACATGTGCCGAGTTGTTATCGAGATTATCGCAAAATTCCCCTGTTACGCATCAGGTCATTACCAATAATCATTTATAAGTATATATGAATATATATAATATGCAAAATACCCGCTAAATTATAGATTTTCCATATTCAATTTATTATAATTGACTTTTGATTCAGCGTGCGTTTTTTTTTCATTCTCGATTTATGTATATACATTTCCCGTTACGATTTCTACCCTTTTTATCGTCGATTCACGAATTATCATTCAGAGCCCGTGGAGAATCCGTATGACCATTTCAGAATGATGCTACCTTTATCGATGTTTAATCACGAATCCTCTTTGTCATCGTTCTGTTTACCGTTCGCGGATGAATGTTTATTGCTTTTTTAGACGCGAAATGGCCTCCAGTGATAATTAACTAAGCGAGTCCTCGAGCCTATCGCGTCGATCAATCAATTCTCGTCAAATTTTCGATTGCACGTTTGTTCTTCTCGTTTTCAATTTTCCCATTATTTTTCTCCTCCATATTTCCACGCTGTGAATGAACATTCACAATAGCAAAAAATGTCGAATTTCAAAATAAGTCTGAGTCACTTGGTGATACAGATTCAATTCCCTTTTAGAAACAATTGGAAATTTGCTTCTTAATTATTTGAGGTTTTGCGACACATCGACGAAATTGATTTTGGGGAGATTCGAAAAAAAATCAATTCTTATTTTTCTATAGTAAAAGAAAAAGGCTGCTAAAGTTTGCATCGCTTTAATGCAACGGAAATAATTTTTTTTTAACTTCAGTAAACCTGCGAAATGTTCAAATTAAAAATCGTTAAAATGTATTTTTCCGTCTTTATTAAAAACTTCAAATTTCAAATGAACAAACAAAACGTAAATCTCACTAAAAATGCATTTAAAAAACATATTTTCGTTGTATTGCAACGATGCAAACTTCAACTTGATAAGAAAAAATCATATTTCCACCCCAATGTTTTTAAAGTTTATGGGATTTGGGGAGCAATTGCAAAAATCAAATAAGCACTCAAAAGTTGAAAATAAAAATATATACTTAAATATACTATTTTGTTAGTCCTAAATGAATGTTTTTTTTTATCAACAAAATATTGTGATATCAATTTGTTCTCACGATTTAACAAGTTTTCTTAGAAACCTCGCTTGAATTTAAAAATTACTACACTAGAAAATATGTTAATAATCTCGTCAGAAAAATAAAGTTTTTGCTGAATTTGTGGTTCTGGAATTGAATTTTTTACTAATCAAACTTGAATAAAATGAAATTCATCTTCTGTTATTGCTTTTCTAAGGAGTTCAAGTAACCGACAAAACGCCGATTTTCGAACATGAATATAAATGTTCTTTGAATATGTGTAAATCTGACCAATGGTCCATCATTTGACGTATCAAATGAAAAAAAATTTGACACTAGTTAGAACCTTTAAGGTGCAGCGATTCGCTCATAAATCAATTTGTGATTTCCACTGTGCTATGTATGATCCTGACCAAACTGCTTAACGGATCTTATCCTAAGACGTCTTATTTTGCTTCCTCATAGAAGAAGCTTTGTTTTCGTGCAATGTTTTCGAGATTGTCATATCAGTATGTTCAAAGTGAATCCACGCCATTTCGCTCGGCCGTGACCCTGACCTTTTTTAATTTTTTTTTTCATAAAATTGTATTCTATGCAAGGAGTATCTTAACCAATTTTTAAATTCTCATCGTATGTATTTCAGAAGTTACAATTTTTCGAAAAATCTGCCATTTCAAACATTTTGGAAACGTTGTAACGCCGATATCTCTTAAATTAATCGATATATCGAAAAATGTTTAGTGATCGACTTTCTTCAGATTAGTTCACACTTTCATTTAAAAAAAGAAAAAGGAAATCAAATCATCGTCGTCAACATTTTTTCAGCGTGTAAAGCGACAACTATTTTTGTTAAAGATGATGGCCATTTTTGTTTTCATAAAATTCTCTAAAATAATATGATGAATTATATGAATTTCAACGCTAGTCCCATCGTAGGCCTATATTTCCTTCTATTTTTTAAAAAATTAAGTTCAATTTTTTTTTCACGAAAATTTTTCACGAAAATCCAAATAAGCCCAAACCAAAACTCTTCTATTTTTTTAAACATGAATTCATTTTTTTTCACAAAAATGTTGAGTATTTCGTATGAATTACTATAATAGTTTTTATTACTAATAATACTCGTAAGTAATAATTATTGTACTTATTTACAATTAGTAATTGTAGTGATAATTTTATAATTAGTAACTCCATCTAATATGTTGAAGAATTATTTTTTCATAACTTTCCTATAGAAGAAATGTATGAATTATAGGAAAATATATGAATTTCATTGATCAGATATCAACATGTAGCACAAAAACTAAGCGACCGGTATAAACGGGTAAAAACCATAACGGGTACCCAAAAATTGCACTGTTGTTGCAGTGTTGTGCCTGATAATGATGGTGTCTCAAAAGTAAAAGATTTTTCGAAATCTGATCAGTCTCGATTGTGTAAACTTTTTAAACAAGTGAGAAAATAAATATCTATAACTCTCTCAAGAAAAAAAATATGCAATTATTCCATTTATATATTCTCCTATAATGCATACATTTCTTCTATAGGAAAGTAATGAAAAGATAATTCTTCAACATATTACATCGGGCTACTAATTGTAAAATCATCACTGCAATTACTAATTGTAAATAAGTACAATAATTATTACTTAAGAGTATTATTAGTAATAAAATTTATTATAGTAATTCATACGAAACACTCAAAATTTGCCTGAAAAAAATTGAATTTCTTTTTAAAAAAATAGAAGGAAAAATGGGCCCACGATGGGACTAGCGTTAAAATTCATATAATTCATCATATTATTTAAGAGCATTTAAAAAAAATGGCAATTATCTTTTAAAAAAATAGTTTTCACTTTACGCGCTGAAAAAATGTTGACAGCGATTATTTGATTCTTTCTTCCTTTTTTTAAATGAAAAATTGTAACTTCTGAAAAACATGAGATAAAATTTTAAAAACTGATCAAAATACTCCTTGCATACTATTTTATAAAAAAAAATGAAAAAAATTAAAAATAATCAGGGTCACGGCCGAGCGAAATGGCGTTAATGGAAAAGAATTTTTATTTGTTATAAACAATTTCGGCCCCGGGTTTCTTATAACCTGTTTCGTTTGTTATGGCTCGGGGTATATTCCTGTAAATTTAGGAGTGTCCCGTGTCATGCGTGTGCCCATAGGATTTTTTTTTGAAATTGAGACGTGCTGAAATGATAAAGAAGAATTTTTATTTGTTATAAACGATTTCGGCCCCGGGGTTTATTATAGCCTGTTTTGTTTTTCATAGCTCGAGGTATATTCGTGTAAATTTACGGCTGTCTCGTGTCATGCGTGTGCCCGTCGGATTTTTTTTGTAATTTAGACGTGCTGAAATGATGAAAAAGAATTTTCATTTGTTATAAGCAAATTTCGGCCCCGGGGTTTCTCATAGCTTGTTTTGTTTGTTATGGCTCGGGGTATATTCCTGTAAATTTACGAGTGTCTCGTGTCATGCGTGTGCCCGTAGGATTTTTTTGTGTAATTTAGTCGTGCTGAAATGATAAAAAATAATTTTTATTTGTTATAAACAATTTCGGCCCCGGGATTTTTCATAGCTTGTTTTGTTTGTTATGGCTCGGGGTATATTCCTGTAAATTAACTAGTGTCTCGTGTCGTGCGTGTGCCCGTAAGATTTTTTTTTGTCATTTAGTCGTGCTGAAATGATAGAAAAGAATTTTGATTTGTTATAAACAATTTCGGCCCCAGGGTTTCTCATAGCCTGTTTCGTTTGTTATGGCTTGAAAAACAGTCTAGTAAATTGACGAGTGTTTGGAAGACACCGTTATTCTGGGGTGAGGTGACCGTGAGGGAAAGTTATGAGGAGGTTCGTGAAAATGAAGAGGCCGGAAAGAATACGAAAAGAAAGTCACCAATTTAACAACATAACAAAACTTAATTTTTATTATCACAATTCGTTAAACTGATATTAGTTGTGATCGGAATAATAGCTCTAAAGGCTCACTCGCGCGAACAATGGCGTGCTCGTTTGTTATAGCTCGAGGTATATTCCTGTAAATTTACGAGTGTCTCGTGTCACGCGTGTGCCCGTAGGATTTTTTTTTGTAATTCCGTCGTGCTGAAATGATGGAAAAGAATTTTTATTTATTACGAACAATTTTGGCCCCGGGTTTCTCATAGCCTGTTTCGTTTGTTATGGCTTCAAGAATATTCTAGTAAATTGGCGAGCTTCTCGGGTCATGCGTGTGCCCGTTGGATTTTTTCTTTGAGTAAGACGCAATGACATGGAAAATAATTTATTTTGTTATAAACAATTCCGGCCCCGGGGTTTCTGATAGCCTGTTTTATTTGTTATGGCTCGGGGTATATTCCTGTAAATTTACGAGTGTCTCGTGTCATGCGTGTGTCCGTAGGATTTTTTTTTGTAATTTAGATGTGCTGGAATGATGAAAAAGAATTTTTATTTTGTATAAACAATTTCGGCCTTGGGGTTTCTCATGGCCTGTTTCGTTTGTTATGGCTTGAAGAATATTCTAGTAAATTGACGAGATTCTCGGGTCATGCGTGTGCCCGGTGAATTTTTTTTTAGTAAGACGCGATAATATTGAAAATAATTTTGTATTGTTATAATCAATTCCGGCCCCGGGGTTTCCCATAGCTTGTCTTGTTTGTTATGGCTTGGGGCATATTCCTGTAAATTTACGAGTGACTCGTGTCATGCGTGTGCCAGTAGGATTTTTTCTTGTAATTTAGACGTGCTGAAATGATAAAAAAGAATTTTTATTTGTTATGAACAATTTCGGCCCTGGGGTTTCTCATAGCCTATTTTGTTTCTTGTTATTTAGAGTATATTCCTGTGAATTTACGAGAACCGCTGTTCATGTGCGTTCGTTATCCGTGCCAATTTGTTAGTATTGGAAGTGTCGACGTTATTAATTATTACATCACTTGTTAATATATTCTTAAGCTTTGATTAACTATTTACGTGAATTCAGCAAGATACAAAATGAATTTTAAGTTAATTTTTTAATTTATTAAAGTAAAATATAATTACTGTATATAAATAAATGAATTTAAAATATATTTTTTATATATGGGTAATATATTTATTTGGATAGATTTTGCCGCTTTTTGCATATGTACGTATATCTTGAAAGTATTTAAAATATATTTTAGATACATGTAAAATGTACGACATATACATACAATATATAGATTAAATATATGTTGCATGTATTTCAAATATAGTTGAAATATGGGCTGCATACATCCCAAATATGGGTTGAATATGCGACACCCGTGTAGATATTTCCGAAAAATCGGAAATTCTCTAGAAGAATCAAATAAAAAAGTACGAGCTCATGAGAAGCCGGCAAGAACCCCTGATATGGCTTTATTTGCGACGGACTTCTGTTAATATTCCGTTCTCGCGCCCGCCTTTATAAGCATACTCCTCGCATCCTCCGTGTTCAGCGGTCGCCGTTCTGCGACATCTCGCGGCGAGTATGAAAACTAACGCGACGCTACCGACGGTACGAACATGTGGCAGGCGCCCGATCGCTTGTTCTTGCGGGATAAAAATGATAATGTAAATAATAATTAAAAGTGTGAATACAATAATCTTAAATATCTAAATAATTATTATGTTAGTTTGTAGATGCATCAATGTTTTCGCGTTTTTTTTTCTTTCCGTTTTAATTTTGCAGCAATAAAAAAAAGGTTTCGAGGGATATCAGTCGAGTGATGCCGCACTTCTTGTACGTGAATAAACATATTAAAAGAGACATGTATAAGTTTCATAAATTTTTTTTAGCTTTCCGAAAAAAACATGAAAAAAAAATCAATATTTGGACGTCAGCTAAAAAACAGTTTTTTAGATTAAAAACTCAATTTTAAGAGCTTTTCAAAAGCATTATCGGAAAAGCAATATTTTTTTTGCAAAGCTGAGAATTTTTTACTCAAAAAATCTATTTTCTCAAAACATTTTTTTATGGCGGCAGACCACAAAAAAAATCAAATAATATCAATTTTTGTTCATTCATTCATTTCTTGTATGGTTATGGAGAACCCATCTTGAAAATTACACATTCCAATTAAAATTTTCTCAGCTTTTCGAAAAAAAGATCGAAAAAAAATTTAAAATTTGGGTAATGGCCAAAAAACAGCTTTTGAGATTTAAAACTCCATTTTAAGAGCTTTTCATGTGCATAAACAAAAAATATAATAATTTTTTCGGAAAATTGAGACTTTTCCACGCCAAAAACTTTGTTTGAAAAAAATTTCTATTCTGGTCGGAAGCCGGCAAAACAAAGTGAATAAAACAAAAATCGTAAAACAAGCTAAAACACCCCATCATACAATAAGTACGAAAGTTAGCGGGGAAAAAAATCGGACAAAATTTGGGATTCTGTTTACCAATGAAGACTTTCAGCTAAAAAAATTGAGAAAAGATCTGAGGGGGTATAAGGCCGGTTCTGACGTCTATAATTGGTCGCATATGACATATATATTTCATGCATAATTATATAGTATACACCGTATAATTTACGTGAACAATTCTAAAAAATACGATTTTTATAAGTTCACAAAACATGTTCAGGACCTGCTCATTTTCTGGCCTTGCGGTATGGAACTTCAAATTTGAAAAGATGACGCTATGATCACAAAACGTATATGTGACTACATATATCTACTTATATGAAGCGTACGTAATAAATTGAGGAGATGTGTTAATAAGCTCATCATAAAATATACTTCGCATACATCTGATATATGTTGTTGAGAGAATAAAATCACATCACTTCCACACATATATGTTGCATATATGGTAGCATATATTAAGAATATATGTAGAGTACATAAGAGATATGTGTGATTCACATGTATCTCTCATATATTCTCCATATATTCTTGATATATGCTAATATATATGCAACGTATGTGTGGATTTAAAATATATGTACATATATTCGAAATATATCGACATATATTTTGCGTATGTAAAAAATATATAAATTTCCGTGAGGGCAGTGCGTGCATACCGTTTGGCAGTACAGTATTATTTGAGGCGCACGGGCTTACGTTGGGAGTACAGTCCCAACCAAAAGCCGGCGCGCGCGTCTGCTAGCTCCGTCTGCTAGTTTCAGCGACATTCATATATATTATGTAAGCCGAGCTCCACAGCCCCTTTGTTTGTTATAAATTTTTGAAAAATTCATTGACGTGTGCGAATTTTATGCAACTTTTAAATTTTCAAAAAAAGGGCGTGGTTGCTCTGGCGTTCGCAAATTTTGCGATATCGGGTTGAAAAATATTAAACAGATAGTTTGAGGATTAAAGATTATTACTATAGAATTTCGCGAAAATCGCTCAAGGGTTCCGTGATTTATAAAATTTTGAATTTTTTGCAAAAAGCGCGTGATCGCTCGAGCTTTCACATATTTCGTTATATCAGGGTCAAAATTTCTATAATGGAAGATTTATGGAAAAAGTTACTTGGTATTTAATTTTGCAAAAATCGCTCGAACCGTGCAAATTTTATGCAATTTTAAAATTCCCAAAAAAAGCCTGATCGAAAATTGTGCGATACAAAGCTGCGATTACTCCGATAACCAGAGGTAGTAAAAAAAACTTGCAAATCGAAAATTTGCCCATTGTTTCCAGAGTATTTTTCCGTATTTACAAAGCTTCCTCTATGAGGAAGCCAAAACTGTGACAGCTAACATTTACTAAAATTTGCTAACATTTCCTCATAGAGGATGATTTGTTAATACGTACAAATACTGAGGAAGCGATGTGCAAATTTCCGATTTGCAAGTTTTTTCACGGAAAAAAAGGAACAGTTAAAAATACAGGGGTTACCCAGTTCGCATTGGACTCGAGGAATTGCACAGCGATATTTACTGAAATAAACTGCTCAAAATGCAGTGAGCTCAAAGTGAATTATTACAGTTTCTGCACTGTCCTCTTTGGACTGGAGCCTCCCCACAGTTTCTTTTACTGGAACGCATAATCCAAAATACAGTGTAGTCCGAAGTAAATTATACAGTTTAACACTGAAATATAAACTTGATGAAATCCGTAAGTTTACAGTGTTAATGTGTATTATATACTATGAATGCGTTTATTGTATGGACAGTGCCCACGTAAGTGTTTCAATGGTGAAATCCTCTGTTGAAGAAAGTCGGCAGCAACTGATATAGTTTCAGTTTTCAACCGTTGCTTTTTCCAGTGTGGACCAAGTGAACCCTCCAGTTTTGTGAACCCTCCAGTGAACCCACCGAATGAGGCATCGCCGAATTGAGCACATTGTCGATAGTTGCCATGTTCAAGATCGTTCAAAGACCTTGAGTCTCCGATTGACAATGTCAAGCGTGAAATGAAGCGTAGTTGAAATGATAGACCAAATGAGGATAGTAAAACTCGAGAAGTTATTTGCATGTTCGATTTTGACAAGGATGCTGCTGAATATAACTACGATGGTATTTTTTTAAATAATTTTTGATAATTCGTGAATCACACATGCACAAAAATACGCAGAAATGAAAAAAGATAAGCCCAATACACACATGACACGTTTGATCATACACACATACACATAAAAAGCAAAAACTGTACAGATTAATACATTTAAGTACATTAGGTTAAATTAGATTGAACAAGAACAATCTTTTTCTTTCCGTCTCCGATGGACCACTCACTACTAACTGCCACAGCGCTTGACGACACGGTGGCATGCGCGAGACAAGCCCTTTGTTACCACCATTACGATCAAACACTTGATAAAATTCACAGCGTCACACTGTCATTTTGAGAGTCTGAATCCAGTGGCGCAAAAATAAAAAGATATATATACATATACAAAATGCACGTGCACGCTAGAAATTACTGCGCCACACTGTAAAATTTGATGATTCACTCTGTATTAAATACAGTGTACACTGTGTATCTTGCAGTTTGTATACAGGAACAAATTCAGTGATTTCATGTAAATTCTACAGTCAAATTTCTTTACTGGGCACACTGGTTTATCCACAACTCCAGCCTGTAAATAAGCCATTGTACACTGTAAAAACCTCAGTGTGCACAGATAATGTCATGAACTGTCGAAAGAAGAGTGAATTTACAGCGTCACACTGTAAAATTTAATGAATCACCCTATGTTCAATACAGTTACGTGCAGGAAAAAAATCAGTGATCTTATGTAAATTCTACAGTAAAATTTGTTTACTGGTGACACTGAATTATTCACATACCAAATTGTAATTAAGCCAGTGTGCACTGTCAAAATCTCAGTGTGTCACAGGAAAAGTCATCATTTTGGGAGGAGAGGATCTACATTACTGTGTTCTACTGTAAAATTAAATATGTCACCCTATTTTATATCCAGTTTATGCTGTGATTTCCGCTGTTTCTTACCTCCCGAGTCCAATGCGAACTGGCCCCCCCTGTAATATTAACTGTTCTTTTTTTCCGTGTTCTTCGTAACACTTTTCTGGACTGCTTAAGTGCGGCAGATTTTTTTTTTAGGTCCTTATTATGGAGTTACAGGCCACTTTTTGAATTTTTAACTCATTTTTTCTCTTCTTAATTTCAAAAAAGTGGCCTGTTACTCTACAATAAGGATCTAAAGAAAAATGCGCTGCACCTAAGTAGTCCAGAAAAGTGTTACGAAGAAAATGAGACGTCTCAGGATAAGATTCGTCAAGCGGTTGGGTCAGGATCGTGCACAGCGCAATGATACTCAAAAATTAATTTGTGAAAGAAGCGCTGGACCTTAAGGGTTCTAACTAGCGTCAAAAATTTCTTCATTAGATACGTCAAATGATGGACCATTGGGCAGGTTTACACTTATTCAACGGAAATTCATATTTACGTTCACAAATCGGTCCCTTTAACAAAAATTTTGCGATAGCAGGTTAAATAAAAAGGATATCGATAGGTTGAGTGATAATTATTGATGGTATTGAATTTCGCGAAAATCGCTTATTGGGTTCGTGAATTCTAAAATGTTTAAATTTTTGGGAAAGCGCGTGATCTATCTAGCTTGCACATATTTCGTGATATCAGGTTCAAAATGTCTATAATGATAGTTTAATAGAAAAAATTACTTGGTATTTAATTTTGCAAAAATAGCTTGAGCCGTGCAAGTTTTATGCAATTTTAAAATATTCAAAAAAAACTTTATCGAAAATTTTACGATACAAAGCTGACGTTTTATTACTCTGATAACCAGAGGTGGTAAAAAAAACTTGCAAATCAGAAATTTGCACATCGCTTCCTCAGTAATTTTTCGTATTTACAAATTCTCCTCTATGAGGAAATGTTAGCAAATTTTAGTAAATATGTCAGCTGTCATAGTTTTGGCTTCCTCATGGAGGAAGCTTTGTAAATACGAAAAAATACTCTGGAAACGATGTGCAAATTTCTAATCTCCAAGTTTTTTGTACTATCTCCGGTTATCGAAGTAATAAAACGGCAGCTTTGTATAGTAAAATTTTCGATGAAGCTTTTTTATGAAAATGTCAAAATTGCCTAAAATTTGCACTGCTCAAGCTATTTTTGCAAAATTGAATACCAAGAAACTTTTTCCGTTATACTATCATTATAGACATTTTGAGTCTGATATCACGAAATATGTGCAAGCTAGATCGATCACGCGCTTTCCCAAAAATTTAAAAATTTTATAATTCACGAGCCTATTGAGTGATTCTTGCGAAATTCAATACGATCAATATTTATCACTCAAACTATCGATATAATTTTTATTTTACCTGATATCGCAAAATTTGCGGACGCTAGAGCAACCACGCAAATTTTTTTGAAAATTTAAAAGTCGTATAAAATTTGCACAGCTCATTCGATGTTTGCAAAATTGAATACCAAGTAACTTCTTTCATTAAACTACCATTATAGAAATTTTGAGCCTGATATCACGAAATATGTGTTAGTTGGAGCGATCACGTGTTTTTTTCAAAAAATTCAAAAGTTTATAAATCGCGAACCCCTTGAGCGATTTTCGCGAAGTTAAATAGCAATAATCTTTATCACTCAAACTATCGGTATAATATTTTTTAACCCGATATCGCGAAATTTGCGGACGATAGAGCAACTGCCCACTTTTTTTGCAAATTTAAAAGTTGCATACAATTCGCACACGACAAGGAATTTTTGCAAAATGAATAACAAACGAAAGAGGCTGTGGGGTTCAGCTTATGTGCACAATTTCGGCTCGCTACTCTAATGTGGTCTTGAAATATAGATGTTTGAATTTTTCGATGTAGAGACACACATAAACACACACACACACATACATACATAAATACACACATACATATATCCAAACATTTTTTTAAAATATGATTTCCCGATGTTTCAGGACATTTTGAACATACTGACATAAAAATCTCAAAAATTTCACGAAAGCAAAGCTTCCTTTATGAGGAAGCAAAATAAAAAAATTCCATTTCTATTGAGGTCTACAGTGCCAAAAAAGTAGATATTGACCCTATACTTGTCCGTTCGAAGGTAAAAAACGTGGCCCCTGATTTGTAGGGTTACTTTCTTTCTCGTGCTCTGAGAAAACAATGTACAAAGACTTGTTAGCTGTTAACAAATTTGAAGTTAGATATGGCGAAATAAATTATTTTTTAACAGTTAATAAATTTAAAAAATACTTTTTAATAGTTAATAAATTATTTTGACACAAATAAAATATTTTTTAACGACTAACAAATTTTGTAACAGTTAAGGAATATTTAACTAACTAAAAGTATCAACGAAATATATTTCTTTACTACAAATAAACTGTTTTCTCAGTGTGGTCGATGCAAATTGCCAGTACCGATCGATATCAATTCTGGGTGGTTTGAGCGAATCCTCACCGAAACGTATCCCCATGTTTCGCGGTTTAAATTGCGTGAAAAATTGGAAAATAAAAAAAACAGTAAGCTCACCGCATGGAAACATCGTGGAATCTATATAATCAAGAATCGCGGCAGTGACTCGACGCTAAGTATTAAAAAAACTGAGAGTCTCAGTCGAGATACCGCGCACTCTTATATACGCGAATATGCCTCAATCCATGCCGCTTTTACACTTCAATTCGATATTACTCAAAAACGAGACAACTTTTTTAACATTTTACAAATAAGCTTTTCTTAAAAAAAAAATTAGCTTTCCATTGATTACATTTTTTTTCCGCCTACGCGATGCTGAGATATCATAATATTGGGCTAATTATTACGAATATTTATCATCAGAAAAATTCTCCAACCGGGCACGTCTCTATAGATATACTAGCCCATGTATAAGCGGTGTAATGCGACTTTTACAGAGAGGCCTTGCATTAGTGTGGGAAAATATGAGTTGTCTGCGAGAACACGGCATTCCCCCACCCCGCCAACCGTAGTCTCGGGCTTATACACAGGTTTGCATGAATATTCTATCTCTATATATAAAAGAGAGTATATGTGTGTATGTGCGAGTGTGTCGAGTATTTTTTTATACCCCCAAAAGCACCAAAAATGGTGTACAAAAACTGGAGACAAGTACATTTCAAGAGTATCCCTAGTTTATTCTACCTATACGAAAAATTGTAAAATCACTAGACATTAACCCTGAATACGTATTTACAAGCACATGTAGTATCCTAGTTCGACGTTTATTTACAAGCATATAATTATTATTACAGTATGTGGAAGTGAAATTTATAAAATATGAAAACATCTTTACGTTTAAAAATAAAAAATAAATCCATTACTAAAAATAAATAATAAATCGATGGAACAAAATTGATCACAAAAATAAAAAGTACTTAGCGACTTAGGCAATATTTGCAAAAGATGTTTCAGTGATACATGGCTGATGAGGTTGCTTCAGGTGAAAAAATTCGCCAAGTACTTTTTATTTTTGTGATCAATTTTGTTCCATCGATTTATTATTTATTTTTAGTAATGGATTTATTTTTTATTTTTAAACGTAAAGATGTTTTCATATTTTATAAATTTCACTTCCGCATACTGTAATAATAATTATATGCTTGTAAATTAAATTCGAACTAGAATACTAAATGTGCTTGTAAATACGTACCCAGATGTCTAGTGATTTTACAACTTTTTGTAGGTAGACTAAACTAGAGATACTCTTGAAATGTACTTGTCTCCAGTTTTTGTACACCATTTTTGGTGTTTTTGGGGGTGATTTGTCCACTTTTTGCAAAGTTAATATATTGCTCTCTCTCACTCTAACGCGATCCCTATAGTGCTCTTTCTCTCACGCACTCATGTGATCATTGTCGATATTTCGACCGCTCTGAAATACACCACGTACCGTTTTATCGCTACTCGCTAACTTCATGGTATGTGCGAAAAATATGTGCCGAAAAATATGCGACGAAGATGGCCGACAATGGAATATTCATTGAGAAAAATAAACCCATAAAAATACGTATCGCCCATACGCGACCAGCTACAGCTTTCTTTCAGGTACCAATCGAAGGAGAAAAAATCTGCGGACAAAACGTACATCTCAAATTTTCTCAGAAACTCTGTATAATGAGTTATTAGGAAAAACAAATTTTTCGCTATAGATATACTCCCATGTATAAGCAAGGTTGTTGGCGTAAGAGAATCTTCTCGACATGTCGGTGAGGTCGGAAATGTACTCGTTTCGAGTCGCTACCGCGACTCTTGATATGCGATGTATATTAGGGTGGTCGTTAGTTCAGGGATCAACTTACATTTGGGTGGTCATTTGAGATTTGATGCTTTAAGCAGATATTTTATCTTTATATATATAAAAGAGTGTATGTGTGTGTGTGTGTGCGAATGTACGCGAGTATTTTTTTATATATATACGATGTATATTAGAGTGGTCGTTATTTTAGGTCTCCATTAATATTAGGGTGGTCTTCCGAGATTCAATACTTTAAATATTTATATACATATTTATTAAGATATACATTAGGGTGGTCCTTCGAGATTTAATTTCGTTGAATATAGCATTATCTACATATATGCAGCATATCTATGGTTTTATAGCATTATATATAGGATTTTCTATATATATAGATCATCTCTGCACATATATATATATCCTTATTTATATGTATAACATATCTATGAATATACAGCATTATACATGGCTTATAAGTCAAAATGGAACATAAATTCTAAGTACACCAAAATCTAACTCAAATTTCAAGCTCAACCAAAATCTAACTTACATTTTAGGCTAAATCAAAATCTAACTTCAATTTTAAGCTAAACCAAACTCCAACTTTAATTTTAGGTTGAACCAAAATCCAACTTTAATTTGACGCTAAACCAAAATCTAACTCAAATTCTAGGCTAAACCAAAATATAACTTAAATTTTCAGCTAAACCTAAATCTAACTTAAATTTTAGGCTAAATCAAAATCGAACTCAAATTTTAAGCTAAACCAAAATCTAACTTTAATTTTAGGTTGAACCGAAATCCAACTTTAATTTGACACTAAATCAAAATCTGACTTTAATTTTAGGCCAAACCAAAATCTAACTTAAATGTTATGCTTTAAATTCATAGATAAGTATTAGACTGATCGTTAAAAATTAAATTTTTTGCGACGCCCCCTAAAAAGCTTCCGCTTAATGAAAAAATGCGAGGTATTTTTTTTTTTTTTATTGAAAATTACACGTGCCGCAAGTCGATCTAAGTTGTTTTTCATCGAAGAACAATTTTTTTTCACAAACGGCTAGACTGATTTGAATGAAATTCAGACATGTTATAAAGGTATAAAAAGGCTATTTCTAGAAGAAATAACAGCTCATAATCCTCATAATAACTAATGAAAACTGTTAATTTTTTCAGAATTTTTTTTTCTCTAGGACAACGTTCTGGCACAATTATGGAAATAATTTTTTTTCTGTGTTTTAGTATTCCATATAATGTCCTCAAATTTTAAATTCATCGAAGAGGTACTTCATATTAGAAAAAAAATAAAAACTCATTTTTTAATGGATTTTTTTTTTTTTTTTTAATATGGAGTACCTCTCCGATCAATTTGAAATTTGGAGACATTATATGAGATAGTAAAACACAATAAAAAAATTGTTTTCATAATTGTGCCAAAACGTTATCCTGGAGAAAAAAAAATAATTATCGGAAAAATTACACGCGGTATGTTAAATTTAAAAAAAAAAATCACCTTTCGTTTTTTCATTAAACGGAAGCTTTTCAAGGGGCGTTACAAAAAAATTAATTTTTAACGACATATATATATTAGTATGGATCGAAAAAATCGAAAACTGTTGGCTACCCTAAAAAATCAAAGATATCGTTGAAATAGAGGTCTCTGTGCAACGGTTCGATTTTTTGAATTTTTAGAGGGCGCGCGGGACGTTCAAAAACGCCATTTTTAGCATTTAATTTACTCTATCACTGATAAACGAAAACAGATCATTCAAAAAATTCTGAATTTTTTTCATATAAGGTGCCCAAGTATGTACTCTTTCAAACCGACATTTACTGAACATTAACAAATGGTTCATATATTCGAAAAAGAACTCTGAAAATCAATATTATCACTATTTTTCAATTAATTATATCATTGCAGATTGATTTTTTTCTTCTAACACGTTTTTGTATTTCTACCATATTTTTTCTTGTAAAACTTGGTATCAGTATTGCTAACAATGTGAAAATGGCTAAAAAATAAATATTTATTATGGAAATTTTCATATTTGAAAGAATTAATCTTCTATAAATTTTCGCATTGTAAGTATAGGATAATGGGAGAAAGCTTATTTAAGAAATAACACTTTGCTCTGTATTCTTTCTTCTATTCTCTTTGGATTTTAGTCTTTGTAGAGCACTTGGAAAGCACGTCTTTCTTCTAGCATATATTCGTCTAGACTAAAGAACAGCAAGGGACAGACGCTCTGGACCTCCGAGAGCGTAACATAAACAGAAACAGTATATGGTTCTCCATTGCATTCTTAGTATATATTGGAGATTAGTTTTTGTATACTCACATCTTCATCTAAAGAATCCAATACGCCTCCTCAAAAATTAATCGATAATTTTAAATGAAAATCTTAAATAATAAAAAAAAAACGAACCTTCCTTGTGCTTTCTGGGAAAACTTACAAATGGTCCAACATTTGTTGCTCAGGATTAGGGAAACCTAGAAAAACCTAATCAGACCAATGAACTTATATTAAGTTACAATCATTTGATCTTAACTCTCTCTAATACTCTTTCAAACCCATTTCGGTTGTTAGTTCCGGGAATTTCGTTGCTGGTATCGGCTTCGTCAATACATCAGCCTGTTGGTTACCTGTGGGAACATATTTTAATTTTATTACATTTTTCTCGATCTGTTCTCTCGAGAAGTGATATTTTATGTCAATGTGTTTTGATCTTTTGCGGCTGGTCGAATTGTTTCCTATACTTATACAACCGTTATTGTCTTAATAAATTATGATTGATTCTGAGGTATTTATATTAATACTGGTAACCAATGATTTTATTATAGTGCTTTTTTTACAGATTCATACAGAGCCATGTATGCGGCCTCCATAGAAGAACTAGACACCGATGCTTGCTTCTTTGTGTTCCAACAGATCGTGCATCGTTCATATAACTTAAAAAAAAACGGTTGTACTTTTTCGATCTGTTCCTTCACTTCCACCCTAATCAGAATTAACATGACCACTCAAAAGATCATTATAGTCGCCTCGGATATAAGTCAATCTAAGATTAACAGAGCCTTCGAGATATCTCAGAATTCTTTTTAGACATTTCCACAGTTCTTTATTATTTTCATTCACATATCTACTCAATATATTGACTGCTGTGTCTATGTCAGGTCGTGTGCATAGCATCACGTACATTAAACACCCAATAATGTTACGACAAGGGGCTTCATATTTCTCGTCAGAATTTAAAGCTAAATAATCCAGTTTATTTTCAAGAGGCGTGCTGACAGCTTTACAATTGCTCATACTAAATTTATCAAGGACCGTTTTGATATATGCACTTTGGTCCAATGTTAACCTTTCATTATTTCTCTCAACTCTAATTCCCAAAAACAATTTTATTTCTTTCAAATCTGTCGTATGGATTCTGTTCATCAGATAATTCTTAAATCTTTGCATTGTTTCAATGTTAGCAGTCGCAATCACAAGATCGTCCACATACAATACTACATATATATTTTAAGAAATATTTCCTTTTTCTAGAATATATATACATCTATCGCTTGGTGAATTTCGAAACCCTTTTTCCAATAAGGCTTTTTCAAACATTTCAAACCAATATCTTGCCGCCTGTTTCAATCCATACAGGGCTTTATTTAATTTGCAAACTTGATTGCCGTTACTTTTAACACCTTGAGGAACTTTCATGTATATTTCTTCTTTCAAGATACCGTTTACGAATGCGGTTTTCACATCCATGTGGTGAATTAATAAATCATGTTGATTCGAGAAAGCAATTATAAAACGAAAACTCGAAATTCTTGCGACTGGTGCAAAAGTCTCATTGTAATCAACCAAAATCCTTTGCCTAAAACCGCGAGCAACCAAACGAGCTTTATATTTTTGCGGATTTCCGAATTCATCATTTTTAATTGCGAATACCCATTTACAATCAACGATATTTTTATCCCTTGGCTTTGATACCAAGGTCCAGGTTTAATTTGCCATTAATGCATTTATTTCATCTTGAATAGCACCATTCCATTCACTTCTGTCATCGCGTGTTTTTATTTCTTCGAACGAAGTGGGTATTTTACAAATAACTGACTGAGCACATAAGAGGTAATCATTCGGGATCTCAGTTTCTTTATACGAAATAGGAGGTCGTTGTTTAATTCTCTCACTTCTTTTGACTTGAACTATTTCATCCATTTTCTGGTCATTATTTTCGGGTAATGACGCATTGCATTTATCTGTTTCAATTACAGATTTATTCATCCCAGGATTTTGCTTTACTTTTCCATCAATCGGCTTTAGTGTATCTGATTTACTTTTACTATCAGATCAGACTACGCCTTTCCAACCCATCTGATTTTTCAATATCAGATTTACTTGGCGTCTCTACTGATTTTGACGCTACGTCGGAAATATCAGTTTTGCTAGAGGTTTCCTCAGATCTTACCTCTTTCATCACTGGCCGAGATTTCAAGTAATTTACCTCATCTACAATAACATCTCTGACTATCATGAATTTTTCACTATCAACATCCCAAACTTTATACCCGTCTGGTTCAAATCCAACTAATATTCCTTTCCAGAATTTTTCATCAAATTTTCTCTTCCTGGTTTTATTATGCAGATAAGCTGTTGAACCAAAAATCTTTAAATACTTCAATTTAGGCTTTTAACCATGCCACAATTCGAAAGGAGTTTTATCAATTTTGAGAGCTTTAGTTGGGGTCAAATTAATAAGATATGTAGCAGTTAACACTGCTTCTCCCCAGAAATCTTTGCTTACACTTGCACCGCTTATCATTGCACGTGCTCTCTCAGTTATCGTTCGATTCATGCGTTCTGCGACGCCGTTTAACTGAGGAGTATATGGGACAGTCAAATGATAGCTAATCCCTTTTTGTACACGAAAATCTTTCATCTCGTTTGACAAAATCTCTCTGCCGTTAGCACAGTATAAATTCACGATTTTGAAATTGAAATGAGCCTCACTCTTTGCTGTATAATCCTTGAACATCAAGAATACATCCGACTTGTGTGTAATTAAATACGTAACATAATAGTGCGTGAATTCATCGATAAATGAGACAAGATAATTTTTGTTATTAATTGTCGAACGATTGATCGGACCGCGGACGTCCGTGTGAACTATAAACAAAGGTCTTTTTATGTGACTTTTATTCTTCGACTTCTCAAATGATAATCGAGCTTGTTTACAGTTTATACAAGCCTCACACAAATCATCGGTTGGGACCACGTTATAGAGATGACTCAAATCCTGCACCATTTATTTATTTTTTAACTCTTGGAATTTTGTTTTTCAAATTTACCCTCTTGGCAACTACAAATTCAACAGCAATCAAATTGTTTAAAGGCTTTCTGTACATTACCATTCTTCCATTTTTACTTATTTGTGTTCTCCCTTTGGCATCGAAGGTGATACTCATGATACCCTGCTGCATTTTCTTCACCGACAGCGAATTGCAAGGGACCTCTGGATAATAGAGAACATCTTCCAGGACAACTTGAATTTCCAGATTAGTCGTTACGTTGATTTTTCCGTTCTTTGTCGCACTGATGACATTTCCCAAAGGATGCATTTCTTTTCTTCGAGTTGAATCGGGATGAGAAATGATAGCCTCTGCCTCTTCTGCTTGCGCCTCACCGATTGCCTCTATAGCCGCTTGAACTGTCGTTATTATTTACTCGTGGAGTTTCCGTCTCAGCTTTCAATACCTTTGCACTTGTATCAACCCTCTCATTTTTTATTTTTTTCTCATTGTCCAAAAGTCTTGTTTTTACAAAATCCAAAGTAATTTTATCTTCGGTAATTGTTTCAATTACTGTAGACACTGTTTCATAAATGGCAGGAAGAGAGGTCAACAAATACGACACCTTTTGACTTTCACTCACTGACACACCCGCCGCAGCTAACTCTATTATGAGTTCATCAAATGATTCAAAATGATTCTTCAGTGAAGTTTCACTCATCATTTTTAATCTGCTTAATCGATTGCGAACAGACACTTCAGTAGCAGCACTTTTTCTCATAAACTGCATCTAGACTCTGTAGTGTCTTTTGCTCATTTTTTGTTCACTCTACTAGGAGCTTGTTCGTTAATCACTTTAAGTACGTTTGATTCGAATAATAAATTTTTTATTCGATGTTTCCACGCATTGTATTTACTACCATTGAATGGTGAAATATTACTCCGGTCCTTTGATTTGTCCATTGTCACTTTATTCGAATTAAAACTACACAAAACTTCACTTCAAATTAATTAAACTAATATTTAAAATACACAGTTAATGCACAGAGTCACCTGGGCATATTCTGGGCCCATAACCTATAGGAAAATGGGAAAAAAAGTTATTTAAGAAATAACACTTTGCTCTGTATTCTTTCTTCTATTCTCTTTGGATTTTATTCTTTGTAGAGCACTTGGAAGGCACGTCTTTTTTCTAGCATATATTCGTCTAGACTAAAGAACAGCAAGGGACAGAAAAAAGTTCGGTTATGGGTCACGCACTTATCGCTCTGGACCTCCGAGAGCGTAACATAAACAGAAACAGTATATGGTTCTCCATAGCATTCTTAGTATATATTGGAGATTAGTTTTTGTACACTCACATATTCATCTAAAGAATCCAATAGTTAGCAATAGTGATAATTAGTCTTACAAGAAAAAAGATGGAAGAAATACAAAAACATTTTAGAAGACAAAAATTAATATTTAATGATATAATAAATTGCAAAATAGTGAACATGTTGATTTTCAAAGATTTTTTTCGAATATATGAACCACATTTGTTAATGTTCAGTAAATATGGGTTTGAAAGAGTACATATCTGGGGACCTCATGTAAAAAATTTAGAATTTTTTGAATGATCTATTTCCGTTTATCAATGATATAGATATTCGACGTGAATGCAGCAGGTCAAAAAAATCGATGTCTCCGATCATACTCTCGATATTTTCCTGTTTTCTCTACCATGAGAAAACATTGTTGTTAATTTGCTAGCCCAAAATAAAATTATTTGTACGAGTTATGATTTTTTGAAAATTGGGTGTTTTTAACGACTCGAAAAACGACTTTTTTGCTTTTGTCTATAAATCCACCGGATTTTGAAAATCGACAATTTCACTTCAAGAAATCAAAACTATATTCAAAACCCTCCAAAAGTACCAAAAATTAACCTCATTCGTCGCATTTATGACGCCACAATCGTAGAACAACGTTTTTTCGAAATCAAGAATAACTGAAAAACCTTATTTTTTAATAATCTGAAAAAATCATATTGAATTTTTACGACAAAAAAGCCATATTTCTGTGAAGTTTGATCTAATTCTGATCAATAGATTTTGTAATGGGTTTCATGCACAAGGTGTATAATGGGTGTATACACAACAAGCCATGCATTTTCATTTTTTGTTCTTCTGTATATTGGACGATTTCAACACTAATTTATATAAAATTCATGTAAATAAATTGAATCAGGAAAGATACTTCGAAAAAACTTTTTAAAAGAAGTGAAATCAATCACAAAATACTTCTGAGAAGTAAAAAAAGGACGCCAAGTAGTAAATCCCAAAAATTCGAAATCAAAAAAAAATCCCAAAAATTCAAAATTTAGAGGAAATCCTAAAAATATGAAATCTGAAATTAAAAAAAAACACAAATCACACAAGCCAAGCCAAAAATTTAGCGTAGGTAAACTATTAAAGATCAAGCCAAACTAGAAAACTTGGCGTGCAGGGTTAAGCTGCACGAACCAATATGCTCGGCGAGGGAAAACGGAGTCCAGTTACCCTTACCGCTTAACGAAGGAGTGAATGAACGAGAAAAAAAAATCGCACTAGTAAGCAATCATGAGAAAAAACACAATAGGTAACGGCCGAGTAAGCTAGTGAGTAACTATGAGAAAAGTTCACTGAGAAAAATCTTGTACAAGGTTTATATTTCGACGGCAGTATGGAAGAACGTGCTATCTCAAATCGTCCTAGAAGAACGTGCTATCTCGAATTGTGATAGAAGAACGTGCTATCTCAAATTGTGATAGAAGAACGTGCTATCTCAAATTGTGCTAGAAGAACGTGCTATCTCAAATGATGAGAGAAGAAGGTCGTATCTCCAATTGTGATCGATTGAAGATCTTCTATCACAATTTGAGATAGCACGGTCTTCTAGGACAATTTGAGATAGCACGTTCTTCCATACTGCCGTCGATTTAACCGAATAGACAATTATTTGATCATTATTTCTGGTATAGTTGATAATCTTTTATTGACCTTTTGTTATGTCCGAATTTGATAATTAGTAGCATCACTGCACATAATGGTTGCAATAATCATAAATATCGTTACTGCTTCCTTGTCATAAATTTTTTTGGTGTAATATATGTAACGTTATTATATTTTTATAACGATTTATTTTTTATTTTCCTCTCTTAACGGCCAATCGTTTAAATATCGAATACTCATCTTAACTATTGAACGTCGATGACATCCGCGACGTACGCAGAAATGCGACCAGGCCTGGATTTGCGATGATTTTCGTGGATGCACGTGACGATTGAGCGAGTGTATTGGAATATTCAAGATTCTAAATGACCATATAAAGAGCGATGCACTAATTAGGGTTAAATTCAAAAATCGCACAACGATGATTGTACATAATGCGTCAGTAATCGTGAGCAAACTACAGTAGACGATCAGAAAACTTAACTCGACGAGACTGGAAACGTTCCCATAACTTAACTTCCCCCTCATTCTCCCACTCGCGTGTCTAAGCGCATGCGCACTGCGCATGTTGGCAATAGGCATACTCATAGATGTTTCGCGGTCGGTCGAAGGTTTGAATGGGGGAGAAACGGTCATAGGGGGAGTTAAGATACATTGTAAAAAAGATATGAAATTTCAAACATTTTTACGATACAACTGTCACGGAAATTCACAAACACGGAATGTGGAATTCAAATTCATACACATGTATAGTAAATTTAAAGCAGATATATTAATTGCAATATACTATTTGAAATTTAATATACATAGTGTAGGAAAATCAACAATTTTGTCTTAAATTCAATATTTGTGTATTAAAATTAAAAGAGTGAACATTGAAAATTAATATCCCCGTATATGAAAATGGTTTTTATATACTTTTTCGCAATTTTAAGATACATTATTAGAAATTAATACACTCATGTCTTAAAATTACAATCAGTCACGGTGGAAAATGTCTTTAAATTTAATATAAAAAAGAATATTTATGAGAGCGTCACGGTTTTTTTCAAACAGTTTCAAGGATTTACGTAACGAATGAATAGTCAGGGGATCTGATATTAAGTTATTAGGGGTTCCTTAACTTATGAGGGGTCAGTAATCCTGGAATTAAATTTTGCGGTTTCACATAACCTACGAAGGGTCAGAAATCAAGTTATAAGGGATTACTCAAGTTATGAGTATTTACTTAAGTTATGAGGGGTCGGGTATATTCTGGAAAACAGTTTTGAAAGTTCACATAACTTGTGAAGAGTCAAGGGTCCTGAAATGAAGTTATGAAAAGTTTCTCAACTTATGAGGGGTCAGGAATCCCAAAATTAATTTTGCGGCTTTACAAAATCTGTGGGGGATCAGGGGTCACGAAATTAAGTTATGAGGGATAACTTAGGTCATGAGGGGTCACTTAAGTTATGAAGGGTCAGGTATTTTGGAATAAAGTTTCGAGAGTTCACATAACTTATGAGGGGTCAGGGGCTCTGAAGTTAAGTTATGAGAGGTCGCTTAACTTACGAGAGGCCACGGTTTTGTTCAAACATGTTTTGAGGGCTTACATAACTTATGAGGGGTTAGGGGCTCTGAAATTAAATTATGAAGGGTCACTTCATTAATGAGAGATCAGGTATTCTGGAATAAAGTTTCGAGAGTCCACATAACTTATGAGGCGTTAGGGGCCCCGAAATTAAGTTACGAGAAGTCACGGTTCCATTCAAACCAGTTTTGAGGGTTTATATAACTTATGAGAGGTCAGAAGCCCCGAAATTAAGTTATAAGGGGTCAGGGACGATAGAATTAAGTTTTGCGACTTTACATAATCTACGAGGGGTCAGGGATCGCGAAATTAAGTTATGAGGGGTAACGTAAGTTCTGAGGGATCACTTAAGTTATGAGGGTTCACGTATTCTGGAATAAAGTTCACATAACTTATGAGGGGTCAGGGGATTTGAATTCACAAATCAAAAACCAACTTTCATGGTTTATTGCTCATTCAAAAGCATATACTATTATATTATTTCAGCACTCCAGCATTCACATATCATACAAGTAGAGGGACTTCACAAGTTATCGATAGCGTAATAGATAGCGTGTTAGGTAGATAGGTAGGCTGGTAGGCAGGGTCGAGGGTTTGATTCCCGGTCTCAGAGAGAAATTAGATCGAGCTATTCATCAAGATTTTTGTTTTTTTTTCTGTGAATCTTTTTGGGGTCGGTAAACTATGAATATTAAATTATTTTGCAAGAGCTATACATTTTTTATAACATGTTTAACAACAATTAATTTAGCTACGGTAACGTAATTTTCATGAAATGAATATGAAAATTCAGACATGTATTGTGATTTTAAAATAAACGCATATATTAATTTTAATACACATTCTTTGAATAACAATATACCTGAAATTGAAATTTCAATGGCATGGATATGATTTTTCAAATACATCAGTATTTTAAAATTCAACTGCATACTTTTATTCTTCAAATTCGGGTCCATGAATTTTCAATACTGAAATTGAAATTTCATACACGGTATATATCCGTAAAAAAACTTCCTACACATGTATATTAATTTTAATACAGATTTTTTACAACAGTGTATGCAAATGTGTTCCCATGGTAATGAGTTAAGTTATGCGAGCGGTCGAGTTATCTGATCGTCTACTGTACTTGATAGTAAAACATACAAGTGATAATAATCTGTGTTAACACTATATGAGTAGGTATAATAATTTTCTACCCTATCTCGTGGAAATCCTACGGCACCTCCCGGGCTTATTTTTCTTAACCCTGCACGCCAAGTTTTCTAGTTTGGCTTGGTCTTTAATAATTAACGTACGCCAAATTTTTGGCTTGGCTTGTGTGATTTGTGTTTTTTTTTTCATATTTCAGATATTAAATGTTTAGGATTTCCTCTAACTTTTGAATTTTTGGGATTTTTTTTAAATTCGAATTTTTGGGATTTTTTTTTAAAATTCGAATTTTTGGGATTTTCTTTTTAGCACGCGTCTGCGTAAATCACGGATCACATACATTTACAGAATATTCTCGCGCATCTTGCTAACGATTTATTGCAGGTCGTTAATAAATCAGTGTTAACCGACTGTCTGACAGCCATTTTTCTTCCGCTCTCCCTTGCTAGGAAAACATTACGACAGAGCACCGCGAATCACGAATTAGCCAATATGAGTGTAATTTGATATGGATAATGTCGTTACATAAGTAAACTTTTGCCCCCAAAGTTTTTGATGAATTGAGCGATGATAAATAATGATTGAAAAAATCGACTGCAATTGTAGCAGATTTTCCAAACCTTATTTTTTCCCCAAAGGAGGAAAAATAAATAATCATCTATCTTTTTATTATTTTTACTGTTTATTGAAAATCGATAATTTTTTGATTAATGATTCGTTGTTGTTTGACTAAAAAATCGTTTTTTTTCCATTGATTTTGGTATTTTTTACTGATATATATTAATCTTTTGAGGATTTCGATGAGTATTGCTCGTTTTTTAGTCAATATTCGTCGCTGCTTTCCTGGAATATCTTTTTATTATTTTAGACATAAAACTATTTAAATTTCTCGGAAAGTTGTTTTTTTTTGTCCACCGAAGCTCATCTTATGTTTTTTTCATCGTTTGAGTTATCCATTTGTTTCCTTGATGATCCTGAAGTTTGCATCGTTTTAATGCAAAGGCAATTGTCAATTTATCAATCAAATTTCATTCCGCCTAAGAAATTTTGAAATTAAAAATCGTTAATTTTTGTGTCTCTATTTAGCATTTAGGATTTTAAACGCTCAAGCAGCAAAACATAAATCTCACTAAAAATTAATGTGAAAAAATTGTTTTCGTTGTATTGCAACGATGTAAACTTGAACATCATTTTCTTTTTTTTGACCGTGTATTGAAATTTGAGGAAAGCCGTAACTGCAAAAAATTTCGTTTCGAAACAATGCGCTAAATCAACGAAAATTATTTCAGTAACTTAATTAGCATTCTAATTTTTTGGACTAGAAATAACTTTTGAAAATTAATTTTTAATCGTTCTCAAAACGTTTTCCTAATTTGGATTTCTAAAAATCAATTCTTCAAGGCTCACAATCATTTTGCAAATAATTGTGTTATGACATAAAATAAGCATGGTTATAAGGCAACTTATTCGAGCAATCATTTCTTTCGCGAATTATACAATTTTTTGACTAATTACTCGTCATTCTTGTGTTGAAAAAATATTTCTAATGATTTTCAATTATTTTTTGTAAATTTTAATCTTCAATTTCCATGAGTATTATTAATTTTCAAACCAGTTATTCATGTATGCTTTTTTTGTGATAATTTCTTTTATCGTAATTTTTCGCCAAATTTATGATTATCTTCGATTGAAATTGCGTTTTCGAATTTTTTTCCCCCGAGCTTTGGAAAACTAAATTCTCACGGGCTTTTCCCATCACAGGCATCTTCGGTTTCGAAAAATCGTTAATCCTATACATTGACCCCGTTGTGACTGGGAACCTGTGACAAGAGGTTAGAGAACCCTCTGGGATTTGCCCAGAATATCCCACGCACCGACGTATAGCTAACAAAGAAAAAACAAAAAGAGCAGGGAGTCAGAAAAAAGAACGACATAATTCTCGGGGAATGAGACGAAGAGAGGAAAAGTATGTTCGAATGAATCACCGCGGGGGATTTCACTCCGTCGTGGTCTTACCCTCTTAAAATGGTAAATCGTGAGCCACCAATCAGTGGATTAGGCTCGTTACAGTTTTTGCTCATTATCAAGGTGGCATCATATATTTTTGTCCTCCCCTCTGGTAAAATCCTTTCCAAGTCCAGTAATTCATCTCACCGCATTGCTTTTTCTATTTCCTCCTCGAGCTCTCACGTTTCGTGTTTTTTTTTCGTTTTTCCTTTTTTATTTAATTTGACCTATAATTCCGTTCAAAAGTTTGGAAACACCAGCCGATATTTTTCACCGTACTAGAAGTTGCATAACTCCGTCAAAAAAAGACAATCAAAGACCGGGAACAATCGAAGACTGGGGATAAAAGTAACAGGGTACAGTTGTAACATAGCGAATATCTCCCAAGCTATAGTAGGTACCACCGTGTCCCTCAGGCACATAATGCGTCTTGCAGTTCCTCACATTTGGTTACTAGGCTAGGAGACATCCGCACTAAACCAACTTGACCAGAGCGGTGTATTGGTATTGTCAGGCCCAAAGTAAACTTTTCCGGCTTTCGATAAACACGAATTTCTCGATTACTGTGCTACATATCGTCATTATTTTTTTTAATAAGCTTCCTTGGACATTTTCGTCTCAACTTTCGCGGTTTTTAAAGCCTCCAGCTTGAGAAAATTAATTAAATTCTATTTTTGAAGTAGAAAAAACCATCTGGGGACAATTGTAACAATTTTGCCGGGGACGATTGTAACAGTTTGTCGGCTGTCAGTTGACATGATAATTTCACATCTAAACATTGAATCTAACGTCAAACGGACCTTTTTTTAAGTTTTTGTGTGCAAAAATGCCTCTGCAATGCGTAAGAATCACGCAACGGGCATGTGCCGACTTGTAAACGTACGGAGAAGCGTATGAAAAGATAAAAAATGGAAGATCTGTACAGGCAACCACGGCACGTATCTTTGGGTTATATCCCATGTAGGAAATGACAACAGGGCCATGATTCACCAACAGGTTTAAGGACGGATGATAACTTAGGCCCAGCACTGGTTAGCAGTCTCGGCCCAGCAATGATTGGTAATCTTGGCCCAGCAATAGTTAGCAGTCTTGGCCCAATAATGGTTGGCAGTCTTGGCCCAGCAATGGTTGCCAGTCTTGGCCCAGCAATGGTTGGCAGTTTTGCCAAGCTCTACCCGTGACTACGTTATTTTTCTTTGTAACCTATATTTATTTACATTTTCGATAGAAATAATTTTTTATTGATGTTTTATTATTTTTGAACATTAAATGAGTTCGGGAAATGAAAATAAAAGAAAAAAAATTACGACGTCGCCACCGGGGTTTGAACCCTTGACTCTCTGTTTTTACGCGTATCTTTGAATCGAACATGAATTAAATTAAAAAAAAAATCGATTGAAAATTAATGAATTTTTTTGACTGGTTAATTTTCCTTGTACATATGCGGACCGAAGAAAACTTACGAGCCTAGCCTGGGATTCGAAACCTACCTACATATCAAGCCTACCCATTTACCTAATGCTGACACCCCAACCACTATACCATCGCCTACTAATAATATTCTGATGCGTATATCATATGTATGATACATAGGCCAGAAAAATATACACGTACACGAAAAATCTAAGTCAGTACGGATCTCAACAATAAGTTTTGAGGGTTTACATAACTTATGAGGGGTCAGAGGCTCTGAAGTAGTGTACTCAGTAGTATATTGGCCTAGTGTTGGTTCGATAATAGAAATTATACAAAAATAATAGCGATAGCGACCAATACTCACCCAATAATTGCCAGATATGGGCGAGTTACGCTTGGCCAATTGTCAATAAACGTATTACCGGCCAAGACTTGGGCGAGTTACGCATAGCCAATTGTCAATAAATGTAAATTGACCAAGACTTGGGGGAGCTTCGCTTGGCCAATTGTCAATAAACGTATATTGGCCAAGACTTGGGTGTTACACTTGGCAAATTATCAATAAACGAAGATTTGCCAAGCCTTGGGCGAATTACGCTCGGCCAATTGTCAATAAACGTATATTGGCCAAGACTTGGGCGAGTTACGCGTGGCCAATTATCAATAAACATAGATTTGCCAAGCTTTGGGCGAATTACGCTCGGCCAATTGTCAATAAACGTATATTGGCCAAGACTTGAGCGAGTTACGCTTAGCCGATCGTCTATAAACGTAAATTGGCCAAGACTTGGGCGCATTGCGCTTGGTCAATTTTCAGTAAGCGTAGATTAGCCAAGCTTTGGGCGATATACGCTTGGCCAATTGTCAATAAAGGTATATTGGCCAAGACTTGGGCGAGTTACGCTTGGTCAATTATCAATAAACGTATATTGGCCAGGACTTGGGCGAGTTGAGCTTAGCCAATTGTCAGTAAACGATATTGGCCAAGACTTGGGCCTGTCGTCAGTCTTTGTCAGTCTTGGCGATTCCTACGTGGCAATTCCTACGTGTCAACAAATAGTGAAAAAAGTCATCATAGGAAAATTTTAAAATAATTCCAGGTGATTGCGTGCATACGCTACCTTTTTCATAATTGAAATTTTCTCTTAAACTCCATAGTTTTTTAGTTACATTGTCTTTCAAAATTTGTCTTTTTCAGCCAAAAGTAAAATAATTTCGCGAGAAAAAATCGTACGAGAATTTATAAAAACCGAAAATGGAGCGTTTGCCAACTGTTTTAAAGGTACCGTACATAAAAATGACAAAAAAAATGTCCTCAAGCTGTGCACCCAATTCGCGATGGTCGAAAACGGCCAAAAAACAATCACGTGCTTACCCGATCGAAAAATAAATCGTAAAAAATATGTTTAAAAAGCGAAAGAAAGCAGAATTCCTTACCACCAAAAGGCTTTTTTTTAAATTGGAATATCTTTTTTTAAAGCAATTTATGTATCTTCTAGTGTGGCCTGAAATATTGGCTGGTTATTCGAAACTTTTGAGGGTAGTGAATATGGAATGATGCTCACGAAATTAATTGAATAAAATAATCAATAAAATAAATAATTATTTGAATTCTAATTTTAAATAATTGATATAAATATTGATTATTTTCTTAATATTACTATTTATTAAATATCTACATGAATTATTTTCGACAAATATTCTGAATACATTAAATACATATATATTTTTTTCCACAATGGAGACATTGGAATATATGTATATTGAATGTATTAAATATACACTCAGTGAAAAAATTAAAGGAACAGTATAATTTTCGAGATTTTTCGGCGATTTTCCAAAGGCTGTAACTTTGTTAATTTTGGTCGTAAAAATTTTTCAAAAAAAGCATTTTGAAGCTTGAATCTTCTACTTTTGGAATCTTAAGTCAAAAATTTTTTATGGGCATCACCCTCGACGCAGTCAAAAGAAATATCACGGTAAAAATTTTCTCGAAATTTTTGCTTTTTTCAAAACGGTCGACGGGCTTCAAAAATTTTTTCCGAACTTAACCAATCTATGGTTCGTTTAGCTGAATTCTTCGGCTTCAATTTGCTTTTTTTATTTTTGTTCTACGACCATTTTTCGCTGAAATATCGGTGATTGAACAAAAATTTGTCTTTTTTTTTAAATCTTCGATATCTCTGGAGCTGATGATCGTACAGCGAGTAAACGGTGAGTTTCGGAAACTTGAATCTACCCTCTATAAGTGCTTGTTATTGTTATAAACGAAAAAAAATTGTTTCCATTCTTAATTTTAACTTGAAAAAGTGCAAAAAATTAGCTTTTTTTCTTGTTTTAGAAAATCTACCACAACTTTGCAGATATTGCGAAAAATACCAATGTTTTAAGGTCCTTTTTTAGATCAATACATACCTAAAAACCATGCAAATTTTCAAAACAATCGGTCGAACCGTTTTCTGTGACCGAGTCATGAAACTTTTAGAAAAATTGAAGGAACACGTTTATTGATCCTTAATGACCAATTAATGTTGTTAAAAATTTTTGAAAAAAGTTTTCTTTTTTTTCCCCTTAAATTTGCACGTAACGAGCGGGGAAAGCTAGAAAAAATCCAAATTTCGAAAAAAAAAATTTTCTTTCGAAATTTCGATTTTGTTTTATTTTTTAATTTGAAAAAAAAATTGTATTGGCATTTTTTTTTACAATTTTGCATTCAATATGTAATAAATATCGAAATAAAATTTTGAAAAAAATGCTAATAAATTTTTTTTATTCAAATTTAAAAAATAAAAAAAAATTCAATTTTGAAAAAAAAAAAATTTTTCTTTTTGAAATGTGGATTTTTTTTTAGTTTTCACGCTCATTAAATGCAAATTTGAGAGAAAAGAAAGAAAAACTTTTCAATTCATTTTTAACACCATTAATTAATTGGTCATTAAGGATCAATAAATGTGTTCCTTCAATTTTTCTAAAAGTTTGATGACTCAGTCACAAAAAACGGTTCGACCGATGGTTTTGAAAATTGGCATGGTTTTTAGGTATGTATTGAGCTAAAACAAGACCTTAAAACATTGGTATTTTTCGCAATATCTGCAAAGTTGTGGTAGATTTTATAAAACAAGAAAAAAAGCTAATTTTTTGGACTTTTTCAAGTCAAAATTGAGCATGGAAACAATTTTTTTCGCTTATGACAATAACAGACACTTATAGAGGGTAGATTCAAGTTTCCGAAACCCACCGTTTACTCGCTGTACGATCATTAGTTCCAGAGATATCGAAGATTTAAAAAAAAAGACGAATTTTTGTTCAATCGCCGATATCTCAGCGAAAAATGGTCGTAGAACAAAAATAAAAAAAAGAAAATTGAAGCCAAAGAATTCAGCTAAACGATCCATAGATTGGTCAAGTTTGGAAATTTTTTTTGAAGCCCATCGACTGTTTTGAGAAAAGCAAAAATTTCGAGAAAATTTTTACCGTGATATTTCTTTCGATTGCGTCGCGGGTGATGCCCATGAAAAAATTTTGACTTAAGATTCTAAAAGTAGAAGATTCAAGCTTCAAAATGCTCATTTTGAAAATTTTTTACGACCACAATTAACAAAGTTACAGCCTTTGGAAAATCGCTGAAAAATCTCAAAAATTTTGCTGTTCCTTTAATTTGTTGACTGAGTGTATTTTAAATATATCCAAAGGTTACTGGAAATATATTTCGAATGGATTTTTGTATATTTTTATCTTTATATCAGACTGGAATTAGCCTTTCTCCATTGGCTATCCATATGCAAATATTCGGATAAGAAAACTAAAAAGAGTTAGCACTTATCTTGACTTAACCAGTGTGAAACGCTTTAAAACGCCCTCAAATGAATGGCGGGCACGTTCCTATTTTCCCGCTGTCTACTTTTTAGATCAATCGCGTTTTTCATGTCGTGCCCACATTCTCACGTAAACACACACAAAAACATATATCCGGGCTTAAAGTACGCTTCAATCCACCTCTGCGATATTTCCTCGATGTGCGGTGCACTTCTCCATTTCTTTCTTTTACGGGTCTTGATGATTCTTGGCGCGCATTGTCGCACTGAGAACATTTTTTTGTTGAAAATGCAATAATTTGTTTGACTCAACGAAATATTTGTTTCCGGACGTTCAACGAGATCATTTTGGTAATTCACCAAAGATACAGTGGAAGTTTTAGTTAAATCGGTTAAATCGTTTACCAAATAAATTGTGTGATTGAAAATACAAATTGTTTTTTTGTTTCAGCTAAATTTATTTAGTTAAAATATACTAGAAATCAACGAAATATTTCTGTACAGCAACTCAGTAACGTGTAAATTGGACTAAACTGTATCTGAAAATTGACCAAATAATTTCGTTCGCCTCATATCTTATGGTTAACCAAATCCAATTATTGAATTAATTATAGTTTCATTATTTCAAATAAATTAATATTGAATCAACTAAAATTTTTCAACTAAATGGATTTAGTTGTTTGAACTGAACTTTTTTCTCAGTGCGGGGAAAAGGTTACTCCCACAGAGCTTCCTTGCTCTCTCTCTCTCTTCTTCCTCTTTCGTTTCATTAATGAGCCCCACGATGCTCATACCGATTGTTTTAGTTTAATAGTAAACAAAGAATTGGCCGCCAGTTTAAGGATTGCCGTGTAATTAGCAGCTGAAACACTGAGAAAATAATTTCGTTGATCGAAACAAAATTTATTTCGTTTAACAAAATTATTTAGTTCGATACGGGCAACTAAATGTTTTTGAGATCAGTCGAAATAATTTGTGAATGCTGGATATAAATCATTATTTGTATAAACAAATTTACGGTGTAACCAAAACAGACGATAGTAATGCAAATAAATGTTTTGTTGAAACATCAACCTATCTTGTCGATTTAAAATTTATTTTGTAATCAAAAGTGAATATTCGCTTGAATTGTCAACATTGCTTCGGCCCTAAATGAAAAATTAGTTGAAATAGCAACATGAAACAGTTCAGTACAATCCCGATTTAGTTTAGTTCATTAAAATACAGTTAAATTTCATATTCATAAAACGTTCAATTAACCAATGTTTTATTTCTCACACGGAGCTTATGGAATCTGAGACAAAATCTGGAAGTTGCAAGATAAAAAAATGTACTCGATCTCTAAAACCTGCGTCAAAAGCATCGAGTTCACAGTTTACAGACGCAGCGATCTGATCTATCGAACAATTTTTGTATTTGGCAAGTTCAAAAGTTCTGTTGTTTATGGATAAAAATTTGTGCACAATAACCCATGTTTTATTTGGTTGAACTAAATACGGTTGTATCTAACCGGTAATTAATCCAATTAACGGGAAAAATTATTTACTCAATAAATTGCGTGTTAATTAATTGCTGCTAAACATGTTATAAAAAATATATAGCCCTTGCAAAATAACTTAATATGCATAGTTTACCGGCTCTAAAAAGAGATGAACAGAAAAAAAAGAAAAATCCGCGCTAATTCTCCGATCTAAGTTCTCTGTCCGACCGGGAATCGAACCCTCGACCCTACCTACCATTCTACCGGTATCACGTCTAATTATCACAAGTAAGTGTTGACATTTGTAAAATCAACACACAATTTCAACATTATCGATTTCAACACAAACTATTTCAACATTATATAATTCAACACACATCATCTTCAACATTTGAAATTTCAACACGACGAAATATTAACATAGTGTTGAATCGAATTTCTTTTTTAAAGGAATTCAGCTACTAAAAGGGTCAATAAAGTATCAGTATAATCGTGATAATCGCTTAGCAAATATGTAACTTTATTATCCATTCTAACTGTGGAATTTGGGTTTGAGGAAATTACAGTCGAATGTTGTGTGATTGGCCGCGTAAGTATTCAATTAAGTTCGTATTTTCATTGAAGTTTTCCGTTGCTCGCTTGAGACGCTCCTCGAAGTTTATGTACCGCTTACGTTTTGTTGGTCCGATCACTCTCCCGGCAAGATGATTTTCCCAAGCAGCTTCACTGAGTTTTTGTTCTTTTTTCAACGTTGTGATGAATTGTCCCATCGACGAATGTGCAGTGCGCATGCGGGTATTGAATGCCGTGTGCCAACCTTCCACTCCGTTATTAGTTCGTGGTTCGTTGTTTATTATTGCTGAATAGCAGTTCCATAATGGAATGGGAAAGAGAGGGGCGCGTCTATGTCTAGAGCGTTTGACACCGACCCAAGTCGTTTCAAAATATTGGATTATTGGTTTGAGGTCATCCTCGTTGGCAGTACAGTATTCGGTTTGAATTAGCTTCTCCCAAGCCTTAATAACTTTGTCGCATGGGACGAAGGTTAATGCCATCAGCATTCTGATAAATAGTGCAAAGTCATCGTCTTCTCCATAGCGTGTTTGGAATCCGCATTGTTGAACACGTCGGTACACACACTGCGTGAAGTGGAAGTAGCATCCATGAAGCGTTGCATCCGGAAAAACATCTTGTGCTGCCGTGAGAAACGCTTGCTCGTAATCGCTTATGATAAGCTCCGGCTCCATTCCGTCGTGAGCACTTTTAATTTGTTGCAGCATTTTTTTGTAAAGACTTTTCGTTTTATTAGGCAATAGTGCGTAGACGAAGGGTATTACTTTGTTATCTACTATACCGTGGATGGTATAAAGTTGGTAGAAAATGCTAGGAGTTGACCAAAATGTGCCATCGCATTGCCAATGTTTGCACTCGGCCAAGTGCTCTATATCATTCTCCGTTGCGAATATCAGAAAACGTTTCTTATCTCTTTCACTGTCGAATAAAAGAAACTGTTTACCGCTATCTGTGAATGTGAATTCCGCTGGTATTTGTAGTTCCCCTCTTGTTGCCGGTGTTGGAAATTGAGGATTAGCTTTAGCTCGTACACGTTGTACTGTACGTGTGAGGAGTTCTGGATTAGGCAGTAATGTCGTTGTACTTGTCGAAGCCGCTCCGATTGTATTGGACACAATGGTAGTTGTTGGCGCTGATGAATTACTCGCGGTTTTTTTCATTTTTCCCAGCAATTTCTTGGCCGCCACTTGAGCTTTGTTTGGTGCATGATTGTGCTCCCCTGCGTGTCGGATTATCGTACCTGTTATGAACGACATGTATAATAAAAAAATATAGATAATAACATTTAGACTGTAAAAACAAATTACGGAAAACGATGAAATATTTTTTCCATTATTCAACACATTGTATTTATATTATTGTTATGAATCAAGCTTGAATATTGAATCTATATAATAATCAATATCATTGTTATTTAGTATTTCATTGCATTTACTATATATTTTTTTTTTCGGTTTTGGTTTATTTTTTCTGTAAACGGTACCTGACGGAACCCTCGACGTTGTTTCCATGATTTCCGCGCAATGTTTCTCTGTGTGATACTCGATGCATCGCCAAACAACTTTAGTTTTTGTAGCGCGATGAAACCCGTAAATATATCCGGCATGTGTGAGCTGTCGTTTTCCTCGTTGACTTAGTACAAAATGTAGCGGCATTGCTGTTTTCACATTCACTATGTCGTAGCTGGTATGAAACTGATTTTACGGAATACAAGGATCGTTCGACGAACCGAAAGTTTCAAATATTATAATCCGCTGATCACGGATGTGTGTGTGTGTTGAATTTGGCTGGTATGAAACTGATTTTACGGAATACAAGGATCGTTCGACGAACCGAAAGTTTCAAATATTATAATCCGCTGATCACGGATGTGTGTGTGTGTTGAATTTGGTTGTGTTAAATCTGTACGTGTGTTGATTATACGTGTGTTGATTAGTGTATATGTTGATTCGACGTGTGTTGATTATGATATGTGTTGACATAAATTATGTTGAATGTGTGTGTGCTGAATTGACGTGTTGAATTTTACATGTGATAATTAGACATGTAATCCATTCTACCTATCGTACCTAACTACCTGGCACGCTACCTATTACGCTATCGACTACTTCTATGCACTTGAACAAAGTTAGGGGTTATGAAGATTCGGATTTTTTCCGGCAAGGGAAAATTTATCTTGGTTATGAATACCTTTTTTCATGCGAACACTCTGCTCGCTAATTCCAATCGTACATGCAAAAAATACATAAGTTGGGGTTCAATAAGGCTTGCCGGTTTGTTTGGTTGGTTTGAGGCTTAGGATGACTTGTGTTTCGAAATATGTTTCCATCACACGCTTCGGTTTTTTTAAAAATAACACCACCATTAAATACTAAATAGAACTTCGATTTGTTACATGCGAACGTAACGCGAGATCATAATTTTCCCGCACGACTTATCGTAGCTGAATTTTTGCGTCGCCTTGCCTCGTCCCATACGGGCCCATTCCGATGCGAGATGGGTGATGATTAGGAAGTTATATTAATAGAGAAATAAAACAGAATATAAAATTTGAAATTCAATGCATTCTATACATTGAAAGAGATCCGTGTGGACCAAAATACAGTGAAATTACAATATTAAGGCGCGTTGCCGGAACTTAAATTTACGCGATTCTAATCTTTTATCTTCTTACACTGACACATACACACATACGCTACTCACCCGTGCTGACAATCGCTTCGCAGCGTATCCTGGGATTACCCGACGGTGCTGCTTGCTGGCGCTGTTTCCAGGCGTTTTCTGCCAATTATTATGGCTCGACCCACAGTCATACACACACGAAACAGTTTATGCTTAATAACTTAAAGTATAATTGCACTAATATTTGTACTATTGTGCACAGTCAAAACTGTGCGATACCTATCTCGCCTACACGCAGATAGGGTTTACAACGCGGTGCGGAGGAGGAACGAGGGAAACCCGGAGTCCGAAATCCCGGTGTTGACCCTACCGAGTTTAATCTGAGATTAATTTGAAAATGAATCTCTTTACTGACTCAAAAAGAATATTTTCCCTCTCTCGAGCAAAAGGAGGGTTTCTGGGGGGTTCTTTGTAGGGATTCTGATATCAGCCTCACGTGCAAAACTTCCTGATTCAACTGTTTCGTGCGTGGAGCCCTGGTTCACCGGCGCATCCCACGGTTGCAAATCGCAACGTCGCCGAGAAACTCGAGCGAGATTACGATTCGCGAAATGCATTTTATTATTATGTCTAGTGCACCAGAAAACGCGCTTCTTATTCCCGTGAGAACGAGTCACCAGAGCGAAATTAATGATCAATTTTCAATAAAAATGCAATTTCAGGTCTACCGAAAATATTAAGGAATTATTAAAATGAATTGAAATAATCGTTGAAAAAGAAATTAAAAATGTCGTTATACTTCGAAAATGTCGGGATGTAACAGATTCAACAATATGCTATGGTTAGTTTAAGAGGCAAATAATCGTAAACAAAATTATTGTTCAGTAAAGTGAGTGAATAATGATAATATGAAGCAACCAATTTCTGCAAAACATTTTGTCAAAGGAAACGCGAACTGAGTAAATTCAAATCGAACAAGTCAATGTTTTCACCCAACACTTTAATTTTGTCAAGATAACACCGCCACAAAATACTAAATAGAATTTCGAGTCAACAATATCATTTATTTGGTTTTAGAGCAAAATTGTTTTTCTCGTCAATACAATTATTGTTCCATAAACTAAGCGAATAGTGACGATATGAACACTGCGAAAAAAAATCAGTTCATTCAAACAAATATATTTATTCGGCCGGAAATTTGATTGGAGCAACCATTTTTTATACAATTCAACTGAGCCGTAGCACTACGAACAAAATCTGCTACGTTGCTTGACGTGTACTATTTGAATGGCTCTTTGGTTTGGTTGTACCCTTATCCACACGGTTGCCTCAATGAAGCTTCATTCGTGGGATCAGGATATAGTGTTCAATTCAGCTTTAAAAGTGTTTTGAAATGTTTGCAACATTGGATTAAATATTTTGTCGTTTTAGACATGGGGATGTGTTTGTAAATTCCGAAGTATTAGTTAAATTTACTTATCATTATTTTAGAAAATATGTACTCCATACAATTGATAATATTGACAAATAATTGTATATTGTATATTCTTCGAAAGTGATATTAGCTTAAATTAAACTAATTTATAGCTTGTCGAGGACCATAAATCAACTAAATATTCAGTAATGGCGAGTTCAGGGTTTTTGCAAATCAAAGTTTTTTCCGAATGTACAACTGAACTGTGTATTTGAAAATCATGCATTTCTATCGTCGAGCAGACGCTATTGGGTCTTGATCAATGAAATAATATTTCAAATTTGATCAACCATCAACTCAGTCCAGACGATGCACCGATTTCGTCAAAATTATTTGGTAATTCCAAACATTTATTGTTCGCACTAAATAAACGCTATCGTCGGTAGGAAGAATTTTTTTTTCGTCCAACTGTGTAGTATACTCTTTCCAAGTCATAATAATCGTTACATAGACGGCATATTAAAAACGGTTATGAGATACTGAATCTGTCGACTAGATTGGATATCAAACATTTTTTTTTGTACGACCAATATTTTATTGGAAGTACATAAATATTCGTTTAAACTTAAATAATTAATAATCGATTCATTGAAGATGATATTCACGTGCGACGAATAGAGATTTTTATGATCTTGCAGGAAATAACGTTTCTTCCACTATTTTCAAGTAAATATATATTGTACACCGAAAAAAGGAAACAGCGAAATCAACTAAATCGTCGGTCACGGGTGGCGAATGAAATATTTAATTCGTTCAACAAAATTTAAATTGATTCAACAGTCATTGGCATCAATTGAATTTAAATTTTGTTGAACGAATTAAATATTTCATTCTCCACCCGTGACCGCAGATTTAGTTGATTCCGCTATTTTTTTTTCGGTGTAGTTATTTCGACCAACATTCTATCATTTGAACTACGGATCGTTTTGCCGCGAACGAACTAAACTGGTAGATGCCGCTGTTCATTCGGTCGCTATTGTAGCGTTCGACCTTTGCGCATGCGTGCGTATGGAAGTGAGCATGCGCTCGCGTCTCTGCGTCGAGCTTCCGCCATCCATACTTTCCGACGGTCTTTCGGGTCGCGGACGTCGTGGCAAGAGGACGTGTGTGATCGTAGTGATAAGTGAAAATTGTAATACCAGAAAATGGCGAATATCATAGAATCTTGGGGACTGGATGCCCGACTCGTAAAAATTTTTCAAGGTGAGTGATCATTTTTTGCTATCTTCGTGCAATCCTTGCGCAAAAGACATTGCTACGTCTCTTAATATAGTTAATAATATATTGCGCAGCCAGTGTGGAGAAACTTTTTCTGACACGTGTGAATTTGCGGCACGAGCCGAAGGTGAGCGTCGTTATCACACGACTCAGAAATTGTTTGTCTGTCGAGTATTGTACAAAATTATATTTCACGACGTGTAAAATGGGGGTTTCACGCACGCGAAGCATGCCGAAAACGTCCATTGTCATACCGAGTGAAATAAAGGGTATTTCTCTATAAACGTAGCATCGAGATATATCCGCATGTTAAAATATATTTGAATCGCAAAAATATAAACATTTATTTTATCACTACACTGAGAAAAAAATCGTTGAATATGCAAAATCGTTAGTTGAATATGTGCAACTAAATATGTAGTTGTACAATTCAAGAATTGTTTGCCTGAACAATACTTTAGTCAACCGAAGCGCAGAGTTATCCAAGATCGAAAAGCAGCTAGTTGACTCTCTTTAATCTAGTCTTCTTGCTTGTGAGCGAAGGATTCGTCCAATGGCATTTGTCTTTGAATAGGACAAACTTTGTTTTCATCACGGCCTCTCTCTCTCTCTCTCTCTCTCTCTCTCTCTCTCCCTTTCTTCCTCTCTCTGTCTTTCTTGCTTTCCATCGCTTTCTTTGTCTCGATTTAAGGTGTTATATGTATATGCAACGAAATGAATGTTGCGAAGCTTCCAAGCATTGTACACGTATACACCGAAAAAAAGGAACAGCGAAATCAACTAAATCGGCGATCACGGGTGGCGAATGAAATATTTAGTTCGTTCAACAAAATTTCAATTGATTCAACAGTCATTGGCATCAATTGAATTTAAATTTTGTTGAATGAACTTAATATTTCATTCGCCACCCGTGATCGCCGATTTAGTTGATTTCGTTGTTTCTTTTTTTCGGTGTCCCAAGCGAACTTTTATCAAACAATAAAAAACGGATACATTGTAATAAAGGCGTTACAAAATCAACTAAATCTGTGGCTGTAAGTGGTGAAAGAAGTCTTCAGTTGATTTTACTAAAAGTTTATTCATTCGTCTAAAGATTGATTCTATAGACTAAATATTTAATCGAATCGAAGTCTCAGTTGAATCAACCAAACTTGTGTTTGATGGTGACGAATGATTTTCTAACGCCTTTCTCGATGCTACTACTGTGATTATAGTGTTGTCAAATCAACGAAATATGCGGCTGAGCGTGGCAAAACAAATATTTATTTATTATAACCAGAGTTTCATTCATCCGATTGAAGAATCATTGAATAAAGTACATATTTATTTAATGATATGCGCGCGTTTGCAAGTAGCCAATGATAGTCTTGGTTTATTCAATCAAAGTTCCATTGAATAAATATGTACTTCATTCTATGAAACTTGAGTTGAATCAACCAAATATACCATCGTCTATTCGCGAACGCATCGTTACTCTACTTTCCAACACTTTTTATTCAGTACATATGTTGTGTATTACTAAATAAAGACTTCTCTAAAGTACGTGCAAATTGAACGTTTTTTTGGCAGTAAAATAGATTTGTTCAAACTCAACTATATTTTAGAGAACTGAAATTTAGTAATGTCAACTGAATATTCATTTCGGTTAATTTACAAGAGCGTTTGTTCATATTTCAAATTACAAGTATGTTTCAGAACAGGAAATTGATGAAAAAGCGCTCTCGAAACTTACTGCAGATACAATTAAGGAACTCATTCCAATTATCGGCTTACGTATCCCATTTTTGGAGAAGTGGGAGACGGCATACGGACACAGGACAGAGCCTGTAAGATATTTTTTGATATATAATGTGTAATTTTATAGCGCCAATTTTCAAGATATTGCACTCAAACTTTGTACGGAATGAGTATAGCTATTAAGGTTGTTTGGTATTAAATTTGGCAAAAATCGATCGAAAAATTAAATTTTTGTAAAACTTCAAGTTTTTTGAAAGTAGCGTAAACGCTCTAACTTGCGCAATTTTCTAGATATAACACTGAAACTTTGTACACAACTAGTATAGCAATCAATGTTGTGGGGTATTGAATGCGGCGAAAATCCATCAAGAGATCAAAATTGGGTGACATTTTTAATTTTTTGAAAAAAAGCGTAAGATATTGCACTGAAACATCGCAAACAGCTAGTATAGATAGTGAGATTGTTCGTTATTAAATTTAGCAAAAATCGATCGAATGATTAAAATTTTATCAAATTTGTTTTTTTTTCAATTAGCGTACTCTAACTTCGACTATTTGTGAGATATTATACTGAAATTTTATACACATTCAAAATAGTGATCAAGGTTATTCGCTTTTTAATTTGGCAAAAATCGAACTTTGCAACAAGTAAATTTGAAAGAATTTGGCAAATTTGGACATTGATTACTCATGTTTTTCGATAATTAACAAAGCTACGTTTATATAGATGAGAAAGCAATGTGCAAATGTTCAATTGCACTGAGCCAGAAGGCATCGAAATCGAGAATGAGGAACCTGATGATGAGCACACTTTGATACGACAAGACGCGTTTTTGGGCGAAACTGCGTTTCAACTGAGAACGAAGACCCTAAACATCAAGAAATTGCTCTCAAGAACCCTTAAGGGCCAAGGAATTTTGAAATCGTATAAAAAAAAAAAATGCTTGTCGAAGAAATCTCGTAATCAAATCGTAGATTTGACCTTATCCGAGATTTTGACTGCAGTGGATCGGTAATTTGTTTAACAATTTACTATTTTTATTTACAATTTACAAAATAAATTAACAATCTACAATTTATAATTTACAATTTACAAATTAAATTAACAATCTACAATTTATAATTTGCAATAATTTACAATTTACAATTAAATATTTACAATTTTCAATTTACAATTTATAATTCGCAATCTGCAATTTACAATTAATAATTTATTTGCAATTGACCGAGAATTCCTGTTTTTTTTCTTGGATAAATAAATAAATATAATTTTCAGTTTAAAAAATGGGGATTTTCAATTTCTGGCGAAGAAGATAGTTGAAATCTTTCCAAATGAGAATGTATCAACCTATTACGTTCCGCCAATTCCAAAGAGACTTTCACGAGGAAAAAAAAATCAATCGCGTCTCGAGGAAAATTAGTCGATAAATATCGCAATAAACTAAAAGAATATAAACTTTTAACCGGTTCCAAACTTACGGAATCGCCATCTGACGTGACATCAGTCGAGAAACGTACAACACTCACAGGTGTGTTGTGCACCGAAAAATGTATGTGTTTACAAGGTTGTTGCTTGGAGTTTCCTATGAAATACATCATTTTCTTTCAGGGGAGATTCAAGATGCAGTGAATTGGCTCGTACACCATACAGCACTTTGGGAATATGTGATTGAGAAGTGGAAATTGACGAAAGAATTTCGTCGCCAGGACATCACATCGAACGCCGATTCAAAAGTATGCTCGATTTACGAGCGTTGGCCTATTCTGAAACACCCACTCGGACACACACTGATAAAGATAGATTACGATTCATTGAATCAATCTATTGTCGAAAATAATTCCGAAACTTGGAATGCATTTTTTGCGAAAGTTGCCGATATTTGCAAACGAAAGAGTGACGATAGTAACGCGGCTGCGTTATACGATCTTCTACAGTTGGAGGATTTGAACAACGGTAAATTCTCAATGCACAAAATTATGTAATTATGTACATTGGGGTGTAATGAAATTTTATCTCTTTTCCTGCCCACTGAAGTGATTCTGTGTGATCTTATCAAGATGTATATACGTATAAGAAAGGATTAATGAAAAATGTAAAAGGCAAAATATTTTTTTTATACACCTTAGTGTATAAAAAATTAATTAATACCCTATCGATTCAACGATGTTTTGTCGGTGAGCTCCTTCAATTTTTTTATATTTTTTATTATACATGCAAAAAGAATTATCCATGTAAATTGTTAGCTCTGTATCTATGCTGAAGATATAGATTTTTCAAAAATATTCTTAAAATAATCGCAACTCCTACAATAACCAAGATATTCTCATTTGTTAAGAAGTCATTTTTTATGTTTTTCAATGTACTTTTCGAACAAAATATCGAAATTTAAGAAAACAAAATTTTGAATGTGTTGTTTTTAGCTGTTTTAAGCTAAAAAATTCGATTTTCTCTAAATGGAACCCCTTCCATTTTTTCAAGCAATGCATAGAATTCTACGTAACAAAACAAAATTGTTGTGATTTTACCAAAGATCGGATTCAAATAAATTCTTATTTAAAAAAAAATTTCATTTTCTTTTCGTAATTTCGTCTTTTTTTTCCTTTCATGGCTACAAGAGTTTATTTCAATTATGTTAAAATAAATAATTTACCTTCTCTCACATATTTCCTTTGTAAATAATAATAATTAACATTAAGAATTACAATTCAAGTACGTTTTGCACTTTATTCAATTTTTTTACATGAAAATTGTAATTTTTAATGTTATGTCACGTATGACGTATTTCAATTTTTCTTGTTTTGTTTAAATTCAGACCCTTCGCCACCGTCTTAATATAGTTAGGGAAAAACCAGCTCATGACGACGCATTTCGTAAAAGCAAAATAGCTAACAATTCTAGTCGCTTTCCCACACGTAGTGCGATTAACTCGGAATATCCAAAATATCTCACGGAAATACGTGCATATCAGATCCCAAGCTGCTCAAATATCTCAGCATGGAGAAAAGTCGTAAAATCGTCAAACCAGTGCGCACACAAGTGTCACCGAGACCAGAGCATCCCTACCGGCCTACTCGCAAGTATATAGGCGAGCATAGACACACGCATCCACTCCACGTATACATATACCCTCGCGCTCGTCTTTGTGTACTAGTTTAGGCCCTTTCCGAAAAGAGCTCCAAATATTAAAAGAAACCGCCAAGTGGACCGATCTTGTTTGGATGACAGGTTGTAAAAATCACAGTTTATAGCCTCTCCTGCATGCTCTGGGAAACAAGTACTACAGAGAACAGCGTTTTTCCAAACCTTTAGTTCTGTTACGTCCCAACCGGCGAGTTTTCCATCTCGGTCAAGAAGAGAAAAACCCTTCCTTTACTCGTTATTCGGAAGAACTGCGTTATGTTGGACAGGTGGCCTTTTCGAGCCTAACCTCGCGGAAATTTGCTCAGGACGGCCGTGAGAGTGTATTTTATTGAGCTCGGTGTCTTAAATAACGGATTGTAACTGAACCGTGGGAATATTGCGACAACACAACAAAACAAAACAAAAAAATATGTTGAAAAATTGCATAGTCGAAAATTATAAAGGTCGCGCATGAACAGGGATCTCGATTAAACCGCTGCTGCAATTCCTCCGGATTGAACAGGGTGATTTCTCTTAGCCGGGGAGAATTTTACACGCGAAACGATTTTAACGGGAATGGATTCCTTTTGACTTTTGAAATAGAATAAACATGTTAAGCGACCAGAAAGACCAAACTAAAAATCATAAAATGAGCCGAAATTCGAAGCTCAATTATAGGGTACATAATGGAGGGATTTTTCCTTTTTATAACAGATCCATTCTTCGGGCAAGAATCGTTTCTCTGGAAATTACCAAGAGCTGATCACCGATAAAGATTTACTTTTCTTCAAACGTTTGAAATTATTAAAAAGGGCAAAAAAAAAAATATTCATTTAAAATTATTTGAAGTGGAAGATTATTCAAGTAGAATTTATTCAAAGCGGAAAAATATTCCTCCGCAGCCAACCCAAAACCATCCACGAGCAAAAATTATCCTCCTACAGATAATCATCTTTTAGGAGATAAAATCAGGAATATTTGAGGAGGTTTTCGGATTGAGTAGTATTTGTGTTGCGCTGAGAGGTTTCACATCAGCAGCCACTGGCCGGTATGGTAGCCTGTACCAACAACTGTGTGTTCCGGGTCCCAGAGCTTGTGTGTAATCCTAGGGAATCACCTTCGTGGTTGGTCACTGACTCGCAAGGTTGCCTGGGTCAGCCGATCTAACCCGTCAGAACCTTCGGATTTGTACGTGTGTGATTTTTGTGTAACCTTCGGGGCCTTTTGATATCAGCTACTGGCCGGTATGGTAGCCTGTACCAACAACTGATTCGCCGGGGGCCGACGGTTTGTAATTTAGAACGGAATTGATTCTTGGAATTGAATTTAAATGACGGAAGAAAATAAAGGAAAAATCTGAACTAAACAAGGGTAATTGTCTCGATAGCGTTCGGTTGCGAGGCTGCGGAATGTAATAACTTTCCGGAAACGGAATCGTATTGGTTGAAATTAACTATTATTGGAAATTTCTCGATTGGGAGTTAATTATCAAGGCAATATATTACTATGTATTGGGGCTGACAGACTACCCTGCAGGTATTACATGGTACTTCGAAGGGTTGGATATTATTTCTCAATAAAGACGCGATTGATACGACGATTACGGGGATTGGATCCGGAATAAACATAATAGGCGTGAATTGATTGGACATAGTGGGGAGAAGTGAATCAAGAATGTGAAATTTCTGAATGCAAATTAGTTAGAATAATAGTAGATTGAATTAATTGTCTTATCGATTGGATGATTATAGAATTTAAACAGCGGTTGTCATTACGCGTGATTGTTCAGGATAATTGGTTTCGGAAGGGGTGAATTTAACCTGTGAAACGATTTTTATAGGGATGAATTTTCGGTCTTTTCGGAAGGAAATCAGGCAGACAAGAACCGTAATTAGGAATAAAATACTAATTGTTATCAGGGCGATTATTCGGGATTCGTTTAGAAACCACATGTCTCGATGATTTAATAACTTATTTTGCAAGAAAGTAAAGAAGGACAAGAATTTGATTTTTAAAACAAAGGCTTTTGAAGATTTAAAACGTGAATGTTAAAGGGGAATTTAGATCACGAATGATTGTAAAAAGGGGAATTTTCCAGAAACGGAGATTCGAAACAAATTACTTTTAATTATGGAATTTCATGTTGAGATTGGAAACGAAGGGGAAACAGATTGTTCTCGCAAGTTTCATTCAAAGTCTCATCAATTGAATGATTGATTGTCTGATTGATTGATTGAATGAGAAAATAATTACATGAATTTAAACTTCGGTGGAATCATCACGAAGAAAGTAAACGCGGGATTGTCCATCGCTTGTCTCTGAACGCGGGAATTTACCGGTGATAAGAATGTATCCCATAACGAAAATCGCGACTGCCAAAACAATTATCGTGACCATGCCTATCCAAACAGCTATTTCCTCGAGTTTGGTCATTTTGTAAAAATGTATTTAAATTTAGGAAAAGATTCTAGACGCGCCAGATTTTTACTAACGACTCGACTTTAAATGCTAAAAACCCAGTTAAGATCAAGTTAATGATGAAAAATATAACCAGAAACAAAAGAGCAATTTTTAATTGAAAAATATCGGATTCATACATTGAAGGAAGTTTGAATGAATATAGACACCCCGTGTATTGTGTGCAAGGTGGACCGCGACAGAAACATAACGGGTGTCAGAATTTTAATGAAAACTTCCGATAAAACGCGAAAGGGGTTGAATTTAATTTCGACAAAATTTAATTATCAAACTCAAAGGATTGCCCTAGAGGGACAGAAAATCCATTGCGGACCCGTCCTCGATGGGAGTCGAGAGTATGTTCTCTCGAGGGTTAATTTCTAACGATGACCACATTGTAATTGTATTTACTCTTGCTGTTCTCTTTTGGGGATTGAGAAATGGAAGACGAACTCGAACTTGGTGACGAATGAAGATGATAGATGATGAGATCCAAGAATCAATCAATCCCAGCGATGAAGACAACGAAAGTTGAAAATGTCGTTGAGGCGATGGAAACACGAACCCAAAACGATCGATTAATGGATCAAAGGGATCGGAAGCGACGATATGCACACACAATGAACAGTCACAGTTCCACAGAATGTTAATTATAAATATATTTAAACACAAATTAATTTCGCACAATTCACAATTGGAATTAAACGACGTTTCACCGATGAGTCTTTCTTAACCGTAGCCGGGATAACGTAAAAATAATGTTGATAATGATTAATTTGAGCACGCACTAAAGTCTATATAATGTCTAAAAATGATTAAAATGATTAAAACGAAGGGAATATAAAATTGAAGCTTTAACCGAAGTCACGAGTTGACAGCTTAATCAAAGAAAATAAATGAAATTTGAAATCGCGGAGATGACTGTCGTGGACGATGTTGACCGTGCAAAATTTTCGAAATCAATGTCTTAATTACTTGGTGCGACTCGCGCTTTTATACTCTTTGGACAAGCTTAGTTTTGGGGAAGGGGCAATTTGTCCCTTGGTTCCTAAGACGTTGCACGTCTTAGAGCTCCCCTCCACCTCACCGGTCATCTTGATTTCGCATTGATTAAATGATAATTAAACTTAACTTTAACCTAAATTTCACTCATACTTCCATTCTTGTACATTCTGCATTATCTGAAAACAATTTGCAATTTTAAATTCCAATTTTTACGTATATTTCGCGTGTACAGAGAGTCGAGGGGTCTCTTTCTTTCATTCTCTTTCTCACTTACTCCCGCCCTCGCTTGGGCTCTCGCTACGCTTAGGCCCCACCGCCGAGGCTTTGACCATCCCTCTCGTTCTCTTTCACTCTTGCATGCCTTCTCATACTCTCTCGGTCTAAAGCTCTTCTGATTGGTTCGATTTTTGACTATGGTTACTTCTCTCTCTTTCCTGTGACAATTTTCATATTTTCCATTCCTTCTCTGTTCTACTGCACTATATTTCCTATGCTTTATAAAGCTCCTCCCATCATTTCCTTATAAGGGAATGAGAAAGAGTCTCGAATGGATAATTCGTTTGAACGCATTTGTTAAATTCTTTTAAATAATTTCTATTGATGAATATATATATTTTTGAATAATTGTAATTGTAATATTTTTTTATATTTCATATTTTGTGAGCTTTAATTTGAGATTTTCAATTTGTTCAAACGGTTTCGAATAATAAATTTAAAAATGAATTGATAAATTAATTGTTTTAATTTTTGAACGATTGTTAATTTGAAAAATGCTCTAATTGATAAGGTTTTAATTTTCAAATTTTTATTCCTGATTGTTTTTGGTAATTATGTTATTGTCATTTCCGAAATAATTTTCCTGAGTGTAAATTGTTTATTTATTTTAACTGAAATATGAATTTTTGGTTGTGCATTTTTCTGAAACTATTTTTGGTTTTGTTTATAATTAAATAATTCAATTTCATAATAATTCTATTAAATAATTACTTTTGTTAATTTGAATTTCTTGTTATTATGATTTTGACGAAATAGAATTTGTATTTTTCAAAGAACTGATTATTGAAAATGTTTAAAAATGTTCTTAGACTTTTGTAAAATGTAATAATTTGTTTTATATTTTTCTCTTATTTTTGGGTAATTCAAATTCTATTTCTCAGAAGTTTACCTGATCTTTTTACCTGAAATTAGTCATTCATTCATACGCACGTTTCTTATAATTAACTTAAATCGCACGCCTACTTTTAAGGCGAAATTCCTCTTGAGTTTCATAACTGCTTTATAATTTTAACTTGCAACTTTTAACAATGCTTTTTATGAATATTATCTATGCCCAAATTTGGCGTGTCCCCCGTGGCGACTCATTGTGCGAGAGAGAGCGAAACGACGCATGAGGGTTGCGGGCCTCGTGCCGTCCGCGGGGCGCGAGGGAATGTTCTCGGACCCTTGGACAAAGACTCTTTTCCAGCGTCCTCTCAATTCTTTCTCGAACGGTCTTGTATTTTTTTAAAGTTGACAGATTTATTAGCTTCGGATGTTTGCAATATGTCGATAGCATTTCTTCGTTTAATATCTTGAGATAGAGCGTTGAAAGGATTTTTTTTTTATACATACATATCGGGTTGCACTGAAGTGTGCTTTATCTTTGGGTAATTCCTTTCTCTGCAAGGCGTGACTAATTTTGCTATGGGCCACGTGTGTGACCTTTTCAAGAGACAGTGGTGTTCTTTTCCTTCATCATTTTCAATACATGTCCCTTTTTATTTTTTTTTCTCTCTTTTCTACCCTAATAAATCTTTGCAATATCCTTTTTTTCCAAAAACTCAACTGTCGTCTGTCAACTCTCAAGAGAAATTTTTCCTTCGCATTATTGCGTCTTAAAATAATTTTATTTTCTATTTCGAATGACCTGACCCAAGCTATGTAATTTTCATGCTCGATACTAATTTTGAATTTACTTTTACTGTCCGGTTTTGCGATCTTTCGGGATCTCAGGCTGATTATGCCAATAAAATGAAAAGGAAGAACCACTGGCCGTACGTACTAATATAATTTTTCGGTGCCTCATTTACGACGGCGTTGGTGTAGATGCACTCGGTGTGCGTGAGGGTCTCAACGCTACGCTAGGCTAGTGTGTGTGCCACGCGCTCTCTAAGATTTCAACGCTCGGTGTCGCCCGGCTCCACAAAGGCCTATCGATATTTATCGTGGAGTTTTGTTACTCCGGCGGATGTTTTCTCGAACCGATGATTGAGATTGTTTTATTTAAGCGTAATAATAACACGCTTAAGACTCTCCTTGGTGGTCTGAATCGATACGTGACTAACCAGGCGTTGACGTTGTCCTCATGGCTCCGTAATTTAAGTGGTTGAAAATTGGTGGAAATATGGCCACACCGAAAGAATGGACTCTTGCCTCGACCGTGTTCCTCTCTCATTCGTATTTTCCTCAAGAATTACCCGATATGGGAAAACTCGAGAACGAAGAGAAATCCCGAAAGTCGCAGGACGTAACACCTCCCCCCTTAAACGAGCGCTGCTTCGAAGAACGGCGCTCGACCTCGGCAGAGGCTCATCATAGCGATTTTCCTGGGTCAGTTCATGGTCGAATTGCTCCTTAATCTGTAAAATAAAATAATCGAACAGAAAACGAACTCGGAAAATACAAGTTAATTGTTGTTATAAAAGAATTTATATAAATGTAAAAAAAAAGGATCCTTCAGGATCTGGTACGTGCCTTTTTCAAACGGCTTTTGTACTGTGATGATGAAAGTGGTTATTTGCATCTTGTTCATGGAAGATGTCTCGATGGGTGATATTCCTTGTCCTGTTGCTCTATGGTGATGAATCGAATTCTGGGATGATGTCTTCTTATTGTTGTCTCATCGTGACTTCTCCATTCTCTCTTCTTTATGATTCTAATATTTCTTTACTTGACTAAATTTACGTTAAGCAAAATTAAAATTAACCAAACCAACACCAAGTTATCATTAATGAATTAGTGCAATAAACTATTTACTAAAACTTTCGACCGTTTACCAGAGGATTAGATAAGGCAAGCATTAAATCAAGCAGAAAAAGAAAAATGTCATCTCTGGTAAATAATTGTCGATTGTGACATGTAAATTAAAAGCAAAAGGTAATGATCGTAATATTAAGATTTTAACAAAAAAAAATTTATCATTTATGATTTTATGAAGGTTGAAACAATAATAATTGGATTAAAACAAATTATGATAGGAGTAAGAATAAGGATTAAAAATGGATAAGGATAATTTTGAGGGCCTAACATCTAAACACGCTATCCTAAATAAATTCAAACGACTCACGTAGATTATTATTCCCTTTTTATTAGAATGGGGGTGAGTAATATTTATTTAATAAAAAAAAACTTTAATTGCATAATAAAAAAATAATTTGGTTAAACGTAAAATAAAGAAAGGAGAAAAAAAAATAAAAAAAAATGATATTGTAATTTAGGCAGCTGGGGCCCCGTTTCTATCTTCCTCTTCCTCCTCATCCTCTTCCTCCTCAAGAGCCCAGCCTCTACTTCCACTTAAAACTACATAATCTAAGTCCTGCCCTTCGGGCAGGATTATCTCTCCCTCTATCTTATATTTATGTCCTCCTATTTCTACCCATGCCCCCTTTTTTTCTTTCACGGCCCTTGCCCAACATTTCGCGGCTTGCTTGGACAACAAGTTCCATTCCGGTGGCGCCCAAAGATCTTCCTCCACCTCCCAATACTCGTACTCGTCTTCCATTCCGGCAGGTCCATATTGGGGCCACTCTTGATTGACGGTGATCTTTACCGTGAGAACATCAGCTCCATAGGGCAGCATGGCGGATTGGTCTTTTGTTTTTGAGAAATAAACAAGGATTTTTCCTATTAGAATAATTTTAGCCTATTTCGTTAGTAATTTCACTCGGAGTTATTCATGCTGGGAAAGATAGTGCGAGAGATAAGGTGTTTTAAACTCGAGGATTATTTTGGCAACGTTGGGTATAAAGCTAGCTTGGTATTTTGCCCTTCTATGCCTGAATTTTTACCCTTTTCCTGAATTTTATTGGATTTTTCCTCCACATCTATTACTATTTCCCTATCATTTCTCCTTTCTTCTATCTGTTCAGCTTCTTTTTCTTTCGAATCGGGAGGGGTTGTTCGATCTATTCCTCTCTTAAGATGTAACAATAGATGGGTTACCGAATCCCATATAGCTCCGATTAAGTAGACGGACCACCCGTATACGGTGTGAAGCGCGTACCCGTGAATCATCGTGTCGATTACTAATTTTATCAAACGAACCAACATGAAAATCCCGATTAACCCTGCGCTAATATGTCCAAACGAGAGAAATTTCCCCCACGTCTTTTTCCACGTGGTTTCGAGAACGTTTTCAAATTGGGGATCATCCAAGAGATTCGCGACCGATCCTCCCGCTTTTCCGTTGATTTTTCCCATCATTCCTCTCGCGACTTTATTCAGCACCCCTGGACGTTCTGCGGGAAACATCACGTGCTCCCTTAATTGCTCCAGGTCTGAAGATGTGCATATTCCACTTGTAGCGAGAGATTTGGTATCCTTATATTTCCAGCTCGGCTTCGTCATTGGCTTCATGGTACCAGGTGGATACACATGGACAGGTCCGGGCGCCATGCCGTACCATTCTCCCTCGACAAAGTATATAGGCGGCACGAGTTCGTTGCAGGTCACTTGGGTTCCCGCTTTCATCAACACGTGCATCCTTGGAGCCATAAAATATGTGTCGTTCCCTCCTGTGACTGGTAACTGAGTATAACAGTCTTCCATGTGGCGAACCTTGACCTCCATTGGGATGCACTTGACGATGTGTACCACATCCCCTGAGATGACGGCTATATAACCCGGTCCTTGCATCAGGTGATATGCGAATTCGTCTGGAGCTTGGGTTGCGATCGCGAGTCGGTTTTTTAACATTTCTCTTTCGAGAGAACATTTTTGCACCATCACGTCATAGTACAATTGCTGAAGTTCCTTCCTTGTATAAACTTTTTCCCGTCGAGAATTTCATTAATAAGCAATCGCGGATGCTCCGTTCGCATCAAAGTTTTATCACACACGTTCAAGGATCCTTTTATCGTAAGCGCGAAGGTAATATCTGATATAGTTAACGAGTACATTACTGCGGAATTTTGATCGGAAACCTTTTCAGCTAGTCCTTCGTATAATACACTGAATTTATCTTTCCCGCAATTTTCTTGCGGTACCGATTCCCAAAAAGTATGACCTCCTTCTATGTCAACGCATTGTCCTTTATTTAATTGACATCGCACTCCGGAATTTAAGTAGACTTTATTGTTTTTCACTCCTACTCGCGCGTAATAGTCTCTCATTGTGATTTTTACATCGGCGGGCACGATTACTTCCGTCCAACTCCCGTAATAATCTGAGTACGCGCTACCGGCACATTTTCCGTTTGAGTCTACATCTCCTGCTAATAATACCGGATAGCTACGGCTTTCGTTAGAAACAACTCCCGAGATTATGGCTTTGTCTATCCTTAAGCAACCGTGTATGTGCATCTGAAGGCACGCTTCTCTAGTTACTTCAGGTAAATACGAGGCTTTCCCGTTATGAACAACGCTATTGTGCGAAAACATCACGCACTTCACAATATCGCGAGATATTTCTATTTTGCATTGTCGTACTTTGACCATTGAGTAATCGTCTATTTGCAAAAATTGAATGTGCACTGCCGAAACGTTCAATACCGGTTGAGGTATATCACACTCTTCCACATTTAATAGCGATAGGGTGGTTATATTGGATGCTGACGTTCCACACTCATATCCCACAATCGCATCTACTGGCAAGGGTACTAATATCCCCCAGATCAACAGGCCTATTATCAGGATCCTCATTTTTTTTTTTTATCTGGATAACATAAAGTAAAGGATTAGTGATTACCCCCCTCCCACTTTTTCCCTTTATGTTATTTTTAATTTTAACAATTAAGTTCTTAAAGAATGAAATTTACTTTTGCTTTAAGCTCTAAATGGATTTCTAAGAATTTACTTTAGTGATCCCCAAACTTATTTTAATTCTAACTTTTAATGATTGCATAAAATTATTTCAACTCCTAATATTATTATTTAAGAAAAAGATTTGAATTTTCAGATTTTTTTCTTTCATTTTCTGTTGTTTTTATTTTTATTTTTTATTCTTTTTTTTCAGAAATTTACTTTTAATTTTTCCCCATTTCCTTTTTATCTATTATTTTTTTTTCTTTTTTTTTTTATTAGTATTTCTTAAAAGCGTTAAAAGACGTCACGTAAAGCTTAGGCTGGAAATAAGCGAGGATAAATGTTATCGGGTAGGTATTCTTATTATCTAACAGCCCTGCTTACCAAAGGGGCACGTAGAGGGGCGGTTAAACCGACAACTCCCAGTCTTCTATGGCCAGGAGGCCCTCTATTATTGCAAGGAATACTTCAATGTCCAATTTAAGGAGATCGTATCCCTCTCTCCCCTGGGTTACTTCTGGATTTCCGCTTACGGTCCATACGACTTTAATTGTTCCCACGCCATAATGGTTCGTGCGAGTGAGGTATCGTCCCCACGGATACAGAATTTTCTGCAATTCCTCGCGATATGCGATCATGCATCCTTCGTTTATCCAATTTCCTGCGGCTTCCACCTTATCGGATAATTGACGAAGGAAAGATACAGCAAATCGACGCAGGATTTCTCGCGCGGGAAATGACAGGACCTGTTCTCGCGGTTCACGACTTTGGCATGCAGCTTGATTATCATTTTGCCCAGCGTTTCTTTCTTTCTTTTGGACAATCCTTGCCTTATGGTGCTCTTCTTTCTCTTCTTTCGCTTTTAATTTTTCTAATAGAAGCACTGCCGCCGCGTGACGACCTTTTTGCTTTGACGTGCCTATGCCGCATGCACTAACTCCTAGACTCGTAACCTTATATTCGAAAACGGCGGGTTTCGATCGCGCGTCCTCTCGGAGACACACGTATCTCACGCCCCGACCTTGTTTCATCGCATACTCGTCGAGCAATGTTATCGGAGTCTTTGTATTTGCAGCCATTTTAATTATTCGTTTCTGAAACGTAAAAGTAAATAATCCTAAGTTCGAGCTTCTCCTAATTATGATACGTGGAACGGGGGAAATTTTATATAGGGAGGGTTTTGAATACTAAAATTAATAACTCCTACTCTCTTTTTCTTTGGTTTTTTATCTTTGTCGTTATTTTTATTTATTTTTAGGTGTTAAAATTATTTATTATTGTCGAAGTTTTGGTATTTTCTGTTAATTATGTTCATAGTTCCTTTCTTATTGTTTATTGTTATTGTTTATCTATTTATATGTATATATATATTTTGTTTTGTCTTTGTTTGTTCTTATCCTAAGATTAAATTTAATATCAGCCTGACAACGACCACACACCTTAGCGGCGATGGTCGCCTCAAAGACTCCTGGACGTCGCACTCCAGTACCTCCATGCCATAGAGTATGAGGTACTCCAGCTTCTGCTTTATAGCAACCGGGAGCCAATACGCCTGTTCTTGGGCTATGCCCAAACACTCCTCTAGTGCCTCCATGGCAATCTCAGGACCGGATTCCACGCCAACAGTGCACAATATCCGGTGCAATGAATCTATTGCGGCATCTGTCGCCTCTAACATCCTCTCTATTTGGGGATCCTGGATTGCGTTCATTCCTATAAGGATTCTCATGTTTTTATACGTATTTATTTTACCTATATTAATTTTCCTTCAGGATGCATCCTCATGCTGGAGTCAGATAAGAATGCTTGAGTCGGTTCTCATGCACGACCTTTGTATTCTTACCTATTTTTATTCTCACATTTCCTCTACCCATCACCTCTACGATTTCATGCGGCCCTGTATATTGGTCTTCGAGCTTTTTAGCTTTAGGACCTTTCTGCAAAAATACGTAATCTCCTTTTTTAAACGTTTTAGGGTTTATTCTTTTATCGTATAAAATTTTAGATTTTTCTTTGGCATCGATTAAATTGGCTCTAGCCATATTTCGAACCTCGTGCAATTGAGTAACGAGTTTCACGAGATAATCGTCATAGTCTGGCAATTTATCTTCTTCTCGTAGAGGATCTTCTGATGGCACTCAGGCTATTTTACCGAAAACTAGAGCATATGGCGTATGTTTCGTTCCTTCGTGTACGCTTGTATTGTAGTTGAAAATTGCGAGATGGACCCATTCATCCCACTCGAATTCCTTTCCTACATACTGCTTTAAATATTCACCCAGCGCATGATGCGATCTCTCTAGAGATCCATTCGATTGCGGATGAAAAGCAGTTGTGCGTATTTTCCTTATCCGAAATGTTTTTGCAACTCTTTGAAGTAATTTACTCATGAAATTTCGACCTTGATCGGTAAGGATTGCTTTTGGAGCTCCGAATAACGTGATGAAATTCTGAATTAAAGCCCTCGCCACTGTAGCAGCGGTGGCATCCGGTATAGGAATTGCCAAACAAAATTTCGTTAATTGGTCTTGAATCGTTAATATATTTTCATTGCCGCTTTTTGTTTTTGGCAAAGGACCGACAATATCTATTGCAACTTTATCAAAAGCCGAACCCGGTGTATCGGTAATTATCATGGGTTGGCGAGTTTTAACTCTGACACATTTTTTTAATTGACAAGCTAAACATCGTTGAATAAAATGTTGAATATCTACTTTCATTTTTTCCCAATAATAATGTTGACGGATTCTATTAAATGTTTTCGTAACGCCTCTATGTCCACCCACAGGTGAACTGTGCATTTCTTTCATTATTTCCTCACGTTCTTCTTTGCTCGGATACCGAATTATACCGTGACAGATGATTATTTTCACGGGGCTTCTTAGAAAGCCCAGTCGCAATTCAGTAATGATATTATCCCAGGGGATATTTCCCACAGTGTCAGTTTTTGCAATACTTATACTTTGGATGTTCAACTTATTTGTCATTTCGCGAAGATTGGCTATTACGTCTTTAATATGTCCGAGGGTCAATGACATTCCTTCCCCAGAATCATCGCTCACCGGCAGAGCCACGTGGTACCTACTCCCCTTTTTCACCGCGCAAGCATGTCCCAGCTGCAGGTCAGGAAAATACGGTAATTCCCCGCGGTCGCTCAGCTTACGCGACCCTAGGTCGAAGGGTTCGCCTCGGATGTTCAAGAAGTAGGCCAGTGTGTCTTTTCGCGTGAAAAAAAGATCTCTAGACTGAATAATGTTCCGAGGTATTATTTCCTCATCAATTATTCGCGGTCCTTCATCCTTTTCCTCTTCATCTTCGCTATTTTCCTCAGAATGATTTTCCCTTGGATTTTCATCATTGCTGTTTGCTTTTTCGTCGGAATTTTCGTCGCTGCTATTATCCTCTGAACCGGAAGTCTCTTTTCCCTCATCAGATTCTTTAATTGCTGGAATTTTCTTTTTCTTTTTCTTTGGAATTTCTTCATCGTCAGATGATTCGTCAGGCGTCGAAACCTGTTGAATACCCTCCTTTTGAATACTTTCCTTTACTGATGGGATTGATGGGGATTTTAATTTTGTCTGACTTCTCGTGATTCTAGGTTCTGGTTGGACTGAGATTCGAGGGGGTTTTCCTATCTTTGATTTTTGCGATGTAATTTTCTTCTTTTCCGGAGAATTCAACGTGGTTTTTGTCTCTTTCGGGGGTGAATTATTTTCCTCGAGAGAATTTTCCTCGATTTCAGCTAATTCTTCCGAATTTAAAGACTCTTTCCACTGAACCTCCGGATCTTCCTCTTGTTCGATTTCTTCGATGTTTATTTCTTCTTCATCTTCGACTGAGGCATCACTCTCTTCTCCTTCGAGCAATTCTCTAATCTCCTTATCCGTTAAACCCCTTTGCGAGCGAGTTTCGACAACGAAAATTTCTTCTTCGGATATTTCTTCTTGTTGCGGAACAGGGTTTCGCGATAGCGCATCTGCGTTCACGTTTGTCTTCCCTGCTTTATATACAACATCGTATTCGTATTCGGCTAATTTTAGCCTCCAACGGAGTACGCGTGCATTTCCGTCTTTACAAGTTTTAAACCATATTAATGGCTTGTGATCAGTGACCAATGTGAAACGTTTACCGTAAAGATACGGTCGGAAATGTAAGACACTATATACGATCGCTAAAGCCTCTTTTTCGTATGTATCGTATCGACTTTCTGCACCATTGAGTGTACGTGAAGCGTATGCTATTGGTCTATCTTTGTTTATTGGACCTTGTCATAAAATTCCGCCTATAGCGTAGCCAGAGGCATCGGTAGTGACAACGAATGGTTTTGAAAAATCTGGAAAAATTAATACTGGCTCTGTGCAAAGTCGTTCTTTTAACTCTTGGAAACTTTCTTCTTGATCATTATCCCATAAAAATGGAACCTCATTTTTTAAAAGATTTGTGAATGGTTTAGCCAATCGCGCGTATCCCTCAATAAAACGCCGATAATATCCTGTAAGTCCTAAGAACTGTCGGATATTTTTAACGTTTCTTGGTCTCGGGAATTCTCGCACGGCTGTTAATTTTCTAGGATCCGGTTTTAATCCCGAATCGCCGATTATATGGCCCAAATAAACCACTTCTTTCTTTAAAAAATCGCATTTATCGGGTTGTAAGGATAAATTGGCTTGTCGTAGTCGATCGAATAGTCTCAAACATTTCTCCATATGTTCTTCCAACGTTTTTGCATATATCACGATATCGTCCAAATATACGAATAATTCCTGCCCTTGGAGTCCTCTCAACACCATATCCATAGCCCTTTGAAAGGTAGGTGGTGCGTTTTTGAGGCCCATAGGCATTCGTACATATTCGTAATGTCCATATGGGGTGGTAAATGCTGTTTTATGGCAGTCATCCGGATGCATTTTTATCTGATAAAATCCGGAGGCCAAATCGAAAACTGAGAAATATCGGGCACCGCCCAGTTGATCTAGAATGTCAATGATATTTGGCAACGGATAGGCGTCGCCTATCGTTTTGTCATTCAACTGTCGGAAATCGAGCACCATTCTCCACCGTGGATTTCCCTGAGAGTCTGGCTTTTTCGGCACTACCCACACAGGTGTATTATACGGGGATCCTGATTCTCGAATTAATCCTGCCGCGAGTAATTCCTCAACCTGGTTTCTTATTTCTTCTTTGTGTTTGACCGGAAATCGATATTGCTTCGAATTAACAAGAAGATTATCCGTGGTTGGAATTGTATGCATTACTACATCCGTAGCGCCCAAAATTTCACCTGGGAGATGAAATCTATCAGCACCTTTCCGGATTAATTCATGCATCAATCCAACTTCATCTTTTTCCAGATGATCTAAACGAAGCAATTCTATTATTTTCCCAAAACGTTCTTCGTCTGGTACTCTACCCGTTATCACAAAGAGACGAAAATTTATATCGATATTTTTCTGCATTTCTTCAAAAATTTTCTTTCGTTTTTTATGCAAATTTTCATCATTTTCCTTTTGATCATTTTGATATTTTTTAAATGGCAAAATCGCGTTTTCAAAATTCTCTCTTTCTTTCGAATTTTCTTCAAGTTCCGGCATTAGTGGTCGATTCGTTTCCTCTTTTGGCTGGGCATCCCCTCTTACGCCACCGGATTCTGAATCTGACTCTTTATCCGCTTCTCGATGGTGAATTATATCGCCCATCGGAATAGAACATGAATTTTCTACAGGAATAGAGGTGTGAATTTTTCCAGCGATTTTTGCTTCTTCTTCTAAATTTTTACTCACAAAATTCTTTACTTCTGAGCACGGGAGGGAATTTTCAGGATTACTGAATGAATGATCAGGATCTACTTTTTCTTTTTCTGGATATGGTTCGATTGAATTCCCACAAATTTCACGATTATCAAAATTCCCATGATTCTTCTCAAAACTCGTTTTTACTTTCGCTTGACTGAAGTTTTCATTTTCCTGTTCAAAATTTTCTTTTAATTTCTCAACCAAATTTTCTTTCTCAAAACAATTCACTTTTTCTACGACTGGATTATTCTCTTTTTTATCACCAAAACTCTCAAGAACATGAACAGGACTCTTCTTTTCAACGAAATTTTTATCGAGATTCTCGAAACTCTCACTCACAGGATTTTCTTTGGATTCGAATTGATTTGAATCTGCCTGAAATTCTCCCTGGATTTTAATGCTCGAATTCTCTGAATTTTGAACATTTATCTTTAGATCTTCAATTTTTGTCTCTTTTTGATATTTTCGGGGTTTTTCGGGGAACCTCCCCCCTTCGATGATACTTACCTTTGAATCAATTGACCCATTTTTTCCTCTAATACAAGGAATCGTTTCAACAGCCCTCTCCATGGATGGGCTGATCTTTTCCTGTACGTCAACGTTCTGTGACACGAGTATTTGCTGCGTTTCCTCACTCTCTCTTTTCGGCAAAGAGAGCGGAGCAGGCAATAGGGTTACAATCGGTATTTCGATCTCGATTTTATGATTTCTGTGATTTGTCACTTGGATATATGCCTTTCCTCTGATATTTCGGACCAATCCTTGTTGGATGGTTACGCCCTTATCAGTCGTGAGGGTTGGCAAATATCCTTCGCGAACTTCAGCGTTTCTTATACGAACATAAGACATTCGAGTTGTGTGGGGTGGGAATGCCATGCTTTCTCTCGTATGGAATGGTATTCTTTTACCACGAACTTCCAAACAATCGTTTTCGTAATCTATTTTTGCAAGATTATCGCGGAAATATTCAGATGATAAAATTCCCGATTGTTTAATAGGAAATTCGCTGTTCACGATATGAAAAACTGCATCCACCCCGAGAGTCATAACTTCTACGAATCCCATTGTACGGACTACGTTTTCAGTTATTCCTCTCAAACCCAAAACTAAATCAGTGCAAATCGGTGTACCTGTATATAAGCAATTTTCTTTTAAAATATTTTTACTCGCTCCTGTATCTAACATTAATATAATTCTTCCTAAATCTCCTCCTTTGAGAGAGATTGTCGGTGGAATTACATCGTCTGATAATCTCGTGAGAAAAACATCCATTATTCGTGAGTGAATTCTTGCGCAACATGCATCACTAGGGTTGGGTGAGTCCCTGGAAAGGCCTCCGCCTGGGCACCCGCCCCCGGCTGGCCCCTTGAGTTTCCCTGGTGGGCTGAGCGCATGTTATTCTGAATTCTCTTTTCGCATTGCTCGAGCATATGACCGGGAGCTTTGCAATACCGGCATAGATCTTGCGAAGAGGGTGATTGAACGGCATTTGCATAAGTCACAGCCCCGCCAGAGCTTGATGCTGAGGCGTTAGGACCTGTGAAATAATTCGGGCCTGGTATCCCTTGAAGAGCTTGACAGAAACTTGGGGTGGGACAATCTTTCGCGACATGTCCCCATCCATGACACCTGTAACATTGACCTCCGACTGTGCGAGTTCCGAGAGGTGCTGGGTTACCTGCAGCCGCTTGCCTTTCGGTGTTGCGTTGCGTTTGATAACAGACCTCCGGATTATGCCCAGCTCGGCCGCAATTGCGACACGGATTCTGGAAACATTTTTCCGTGGGATGCCCTCTTTTACCGCATTTTTGACAAACAGTCAATCCTGGATTATTTGTCAAGCCGGGTCGAGAGTAACATCTGTCCGCGGTGTGACCAGTTTTATCGCAGATTTGACATACAAACGTGGCTACTCGTGCTTTTACAGGGCCCACGGTTATACAGTTCTTAGCTATATGACCCGCTGACCCACACAGCTGGCACTCGACCGCAGGCTGAGGTGCAGCGGCACCCTGATTCTTTTTGCACTTGTTCGCAGTGTGCCCGGGCTTTCCGCAGAGCTGGCAGCTCACGGGGCCCGAGGCTCCTGCTTTCACCTGTTTACCTGACGGATCATTTTTTTCGGGCTCTACGAAATTTATCACGCCCTTTTTCTCGGATTTTTCGGACGGTTTAGATTTTACTGCATTTCTTTCGCGTACACGCTTTGCATCCTCTAACTGTCGCTCGATAGCTTTGGCTTTTATTACCGCGTCACTAAGGGAACCTTCGACGCGCATTCTCGCTTCTATTTCGGGCAATAAACCGCGCGTCATTACCTTCCTCACCATTTCGTCGATTTTCGCTTTTTCTTCGTTGGTTACCGGCGCGTCTGATGCATAAGCTTGCAATATTTTTTCAGCGAAATAGCGGATTCTATCTACATAGTCATCTACACTTTCATTTGGTTTTTGACATGTGTTTCCGAGCTCCGCGATTAGCTGATAAACGTCTCGCGGCGGATCGTAAGTCTCGCAGAGATAATTAAGATATTCTTCAACTGACGCGAAAGTTATTTTTGAGATTTTATTCCAAATGGCGGGAGGTAATTTGACCTTTACGAGTTTTAATAATTGCAATTCGAGGTCATCCCCCGCTAATGAGGCGGCTACCTCGACTCCGGACATATATCGCCCGAGAGATTCGCGCTTTCCATCAAAATCCGGAACGGCTTTCATTGCTTCACGTAAAAGGCTCAAAGACGCTGGTGTTAATAACGCCATTTCCGGAGCGTCGAATGAATTATCAGTACTTTCGTCAGGTTCTAGTTCGATTAGATCGATGCCAGAAGCTTTAATTGCGCGAGGCTCTGTAGGAGTTCGATACTTATCCGTGGACTGAAATAAATTTGAAAACGGTCTGAATGCCCAATTGCTTGCTGATTTTGACGATGAAGCTACGTTTTTATCTTCAAGTTCAAGGGATGTTTTTATTTCTTGATCCGCGTGTACGGATTCATTTAAATTTTGAGTCTCTTCTGATTTTTCCGAAATTCCGGACGATTCCGAAATTAATTTTGCTAATTCATCTCCCGTTTCTTAGATGGATTGATTTAACTGTTTTTCATACGCGTCACCGTCCTCGTCGTCGGTAATTTCAGGAGTATTATTTATTACGCTCGATTTTTCTTCAAATTCCTCAATTTCCTCGCTATCTTCGGGAGAATTAGGACGCGATAAACTAACCTGATTTTTATTTTTTCTTTGATTTTCGTTCGTTAGGATAATCGCTAAGTATTTTATCGTCTACCGCGGATTTTGATCGCGTTCCTCGACTCATTTGGGCCGAGAGGGCTATCAGGGAATATCCAGTGGACAATTGGACTTACCTTGGTCCACATTTGATGAGGGGCGACGTACAATAATAATTCAGGGAAATATGTGACGCAAAAATGGGGATATTACGATATATGAATAAAATTCAATGAAATATTTTTTTTTTTTTTTTTTTTTTTTTTTTTTTTAATATAAAGAGAATATGGTATGAAATGATGGTTCATACACAGATTATAAGGAATTTTTCATGCGCAAACAGATGCAATAAAACATTATACATATATCGAGAAAACACACTCTCGTAAATCCCGGACGAGCCCCCAATTTGTTACGTCCCAACCGGCGAGTTTTCCATCTCGGTCAAGAAGAGAAAAACCCTTCCTTTACTCGTTATTCGGAAGAACTGCGTTATGTTGGACAGGTGGCCTTTTCGAGCCTTACCTCGCGGAAATTTGCTCAGGACGGCCGTGAGAGTGTATTTTATTGAGCTCGGTGTCTTAAATAACGGATTGTAAGTGAACCGTGGGAATATTGCGACAACACAACAAAACAAAACAAAAAAATATGTTGAAAAATTGCATAGTCGAAAATTATAAAGGTCGCGCATGAACAGGGATCTCGATTAAACCGCTGCTGCAATTCCTCCGGATTGAACAGGGTGATTTCTCTTAGCCGGGGAGAATTTTACACGCGAAACGATTTTAACGGGAATGGATTCCTTTTGACTTTTGAAATAGAATAAACATGTTAAGCGACCAGAAAGACCAAACTAAAAATCATAAAATGAGCCGAAATTCGAAGCTCAATTATAGGGTACATAATGGAGGGATTTTTCCTTTTTATAACAGATCCATTCTTCGGGCAAGAATCGTTTCTCTGGAAATTACCAAGAGCTGATCACCGATAAAGATTTACTTTTCTTCAAACGTTTGAAATTATTAAAAAGGGCAAAAAAAAAAATATTCATTTAAAATTATTTGAAGTGGAAGATTATTCAAGTAGAATTTATTCAAAGCGGAAAAATATTCCTCCGCAGCCAACCCAAAACCATCCACGAGCGAAAATTATCCTCCTACAGATAATCATCCTTTAGGAGATAAAATCAGGAATATTTGAGGAGGTTTTCGGATTGAGTAGTATTTGTGTTCCTCTGAGAGGTTTCACATCAGCAGCCACTGGCCGGTATGGTAGCCTGTACCAACAACTGTGTGTTCCGGGTCCCAGAGCTTGTGCGTAATCCTAGGGAATCACCTTCGTGGTTAGTCACTGACTGGCAAGGTTGCCTGGGTCAGCCGATCTAACCCGTCAGAACCTTCGGATTTGTTCGTGTGTGATTTTTGTGTAACCTTCGGGGCCTTTTGATATCAGCTACTGGCCGGTATGGTAGCCTGTACCAACAACTGATTCGCCGGGGGCCGACGGTTTGTAATGTAGAACGGAATTGATTCTTGGAATTGAATTTAAATGACGGAAGAAAATAAAGGAAAAATCTGAACTAAACAAGGGTAATTGTCTCGATAGCGTTCGGTTGCGAGGCTGCGGAATGTAATAACTTTCCGGAAACGGAATCGTATTGGTTGAAATTAACTATTATTGGAAATTTCTCGATTGGGAGTTAATTATCAAGGCAATATATTACTATGTATTGGGGCTGACAGACTACCCTGCAGGTATTAAATGGTACTTCGAAGGGTTGGATATTATTTCTCAATAAAGACGCGATTGATACGACGATTACGGGGATTGGATCCGGAATAAACATAATAGGCGTGAATTGATTGGACATAGTGGGGAGAAGTGAATCAAGAATGTGAAATTTCTGAATGCTAATTAGTTAGAATAATAGTAGATTGAATTAATTGTCTTATCGATTGGATGATTATAGAATTTAAACAGCGGTTGTCATTACGCGTGATTGTTCAGGATAATTGGTTTCGGAAGGGGTGAATTTAACCTGTGAAACGATTTTTATAGGGATGAATTTTCGGTCTTTTCGGAAGGAAATCAGGCAGACAAGAACCGTAATTAGGAATAAAATACTAATTGTTATCAGGGCGATTATTCGGGATTCGTTTAGAAACCACATGTCTCGATGATTTAATAACTTATTTTGCAAGAAAGTAAAGAAGGACAAGAATTTGATTTTTAAAACAAAGGCTTTTGAAGATTTAAAACGTGAATGTTAAAGGGGAATTTAGATCACGAATGATTGTAAAAAGGGGAATTTTCCAGAAACGGAGATTCGAAACAAATTACTTTTAATTATGGAATTTCATGTTGAGATTGGAAACGAAGGGGAAACAGATTGTTCTCGCAAGTTTCATTCAAAGTCTCATCAATTGAATGATTGATTGTCTGATTGATTGATTGAATGAGAAAATAATTACATGAATTTAAACTTCGGTGGAATCATCACGAAGAAAGTAAACGCGGGATTGTCCATCGCTTGTCTCTGAACGCGGGAATTTACCGGTGATAAGAATGTATCCCATAACGAAAATCGCGACTGCCAAAACAATTATCGTGACCATGCCTATCCAAACAGCTATTTCCTCGAGTTTGGTCATTTTGTAAAAATGTATTTAAATTTAGGAAAAGATTCTAGACGCGCCAGATTTTTACTAACGACTCGACTTTAAATGCTAAAAACCCAGTTAAGATCAAGTTAATGATGAAAAATATAACCAGAAACAAAAGAGCAATTTTTAATTGAAAAATATCGGATTCATACATTGAAGGAAGTTTGAATGAATATAGACACCCCGTGTATTGTGTGCAAGGTGGACCGCGACAGAAACATAACGGGTGTCAGAATTTTAATGAAAACTTCCGATAAAACGCGAAAGGGGTTGAATTTAATTTCGACAAAATTTAATTATCAAACTCAAAGGATTGCCCTAGAGGGACAGAAAATCCATTGCGGACCCGTCCTCGATGGGAGTCGAGAGTATGTTCTCTCGAGGGTTAATTTCTAACGATGACCACATTGTAATTGTATTTACTCTTGCTGTTCTCTTTTGGGGATTGAGAAATGGAAGACGAACTCGAACTTGGTGACGAATGAAGATGATAGATGATGAGATCCAAGAATCAATCAATCCCAGCGATGAAGACAACGAAAGTTGAAAATGTCGTTGAGGCGATGGAAACACGAACCCAAAACGATCGATTAATGGATCAAAGGGATCGGAAGCGACGATATGCACACACAATGAACAGTCACAGTTCCACAGAATGTTAATTATAAATATATTTAAACACAAATTAATTTCGCACAATTCACAATTGGAATTAAACGACGTTTCACCGATGAGTCTTTCTTAACCGTAGCCGGGATAACGTAAAAATAATGTTGATAATGATTAATTTGAGCACGCACTAAAGTCTATATAATGTCTAAAAATGATTAAAATGATTAAAACGAAGGGAATATAAAATTGAAGCTTTAACCGAAGTCACGAGTTGACAGCTTAATCAAAGAAAATAAATGAAATTTGAAATCGCGGAGATGACTGTCGTGGACGATGTTGACCGTGCAAAATTTTCGAAATCAATGTCTTAATTACTTGGTGCGACTCGCGCTTTTATACTCTTTGGACAAGCTTAGTTTTGGGGAAGGGGCAATTTGTCCCTTGGTTCCTAAGACGTTGCACGTCTTAGAGCTCCCCTCCACCTCACCGGTCATCTTGATTTCGCATTGATTAAATGATAATTAAACTTAACTTTAACCTAAATTTCACTCATACTTCCATTCTTGTACATTCTGCATTATCTGAAAACAATTTGCAATTTTAAATTCCAATTTTTACGTATATTTCGCGTGTACAGAGAGTCGAGGGGTCTCTTTCTTTCATTCTCTTTCTCACTTACTCCCGCCCTCGCTTGGGCTCTCGCTACGCTTAGGCCCCACCGCCGAGGCTTTGACCATCCCTCTCGTTCTCTTTCACTCTTGCATGCCTTCTCATACTCTCTCGATCTAAAGCTCTTCTGATTGGTTCGATTTTTGACTATGGTTACTTCTCTCTCTTTCCTGTGACAATTTTCATATTTTCCATTCCTTCTCTGTTCTACTGCACTATATTTCCTATGCTTTATAAAGCTCCTCCCATCATTTCCTTATAAGGGAATGAGAAAGAGTCTCGAATGGATAATTCGTTTAAACGCATTTGTTAAATTCTTTTAAATAATTTCTATTGATGAATATATATATTTTTGATTAATTGTAATTGTAATATTTTTTTATATTTTATATTTTGTGAGCTTTAATTTGAGATTTTCAATTTGTTCAAACGGTTTCGAATAATAAATTTAAAAATGAATTGATAAATTAATTGTTTTAATTTTTGAACGATTGTTAATTTGAAAAATGCTCTAATTGATAAGGTTTTAATTTTCAAATTTTTATTCCTGATTGTTTTTGGTAATTATGTTATTGTCATTTCCGAAATAATTTTCCTGAGTGTAAATTGTTTATTTATTTTAAATGAAATATAAATTTTTGGTTGTGCATTTTTCTGAAACTATTTTTGGTTTTGTTTATAATTAAATAATTCAATTTCATAATAATTCTATTAAATAATTACTTTTGTTAATTTGAATTTCTTGTTATTATGATTTTGACGAAATAGAATTTGTATTTTTCAAAGAACTGATTATTGAAAATGTTTAAAAATGTTCTTAGACTTTTGTAAAATGTAATAATTTGTTTTATATTTTTCTCTTATTTTTGGGTAATTCAAATTCTATTTCTCAGAAGTTTACCTGATCTTTTTACCTGAAATTAGTCATTCATTCATACGCACGTTTCTTATAATTAACTTAAATCGCACGCCTACTTTTAAGGCGAAATTCCTCTTGAGTTTCATAACTGCTTTATAATTTTTTACTTGCAACTTTTAACAATGCTTTTTATGAATATTATCTATGCCCAAATTTGGCGTGTCCCCCGTGGCGACTCATTGTGCGAGAGAGAGCGAAACGACGCATGAGGGTTGCGGGCCTCGTGCCGTCCGCGGGGCGCGAGGGAATTTTCTCGGACCCTTGGACAAAGACTCTTTTCCAGCGTCCTCTCAATTCTTTCTCGAACGGTCTTGTATTTTTTTAAAGTTGACAGATTTACTAGCTTCGGATGTTTGCAATATGTCGATAGCATTTCTTCGTTTAATATCTTGAGATAGAGCGTTGAAAGGATTTTTTTTTATACATACATATCGGGTTGCACTGAAGTGTGCTTTATCTTTGGGTAATTCCTTTCTCTGCAAGGCGTGACTAATTTTGCTATGGGCCACGTGTGTGACCTTTTCAAGAGACAGTGGTGTTCTTTTCCTTCATCATTTTCAATACATGTCCCTTTTTATTTTTTTTTCTCTCTTTTCTACCCTAATAAATCTTTGCAATATCCTTTTTTTCCAAAAACTCAACTGTCGTCTGTAAACTCTCAAGAGAAATTTTTCCTTCGCATTATTGCGTCTTAAAATAATTTTATTTTCTATTTCGAATGACCTGACCCAAGCTATGTAATTTTCATGCTCGATACTAATTTTGAATTTACTTTTACTGTCCGGTTTTGCGATCTTTCGGGATCTCAGGCTGATTATGCCAATAAAATGAAAAGGAAGAACCACTGGCCGTACGTACTAATATAATTTTTCGGTGCCTCATTTACGACGGCGTCGGTGTAGATGCACTCGGTGTGCGTGAGGGTCTCAACGCTACGCTAGGCTAGTGTGTGTGCCACGCGCTCTCTAAGATTTCAACGCTCGGTGTCGCCCGGCTCCACAAAGGCCTATCGATATTTATCGTGGAGTTTTGTTACTCCGGCGGATGTTTTCTCGAACCGATGATTGAGATTGTTTTATTTAAGCGTAATAATAACACGCTTAAGACTCTCCTTGGTGGTCTGAATCGATACGTGACTAACCAGGCGTTGACGTTGTCCTCATGGCTCCGTAATTTGAGTGGTTGAAAATTGGTGGAAATATGGCCACACCGAAAGAATGGACTCTTGCCTCGACCGTGTTCCTCTCTCATTCGTATTTTCCTCAAGAATTACCCGATATGGGAAAACTCGAGAACGAAGAGAAATCCCGAAAGTCGCAGGACGTAACAGTTCCAAAACAACGACACTCCCGAAACCTCCTATTCCTCATATGCCCTTCCTTCACGAAGAAACCTTGTTTTTCCCAATTCCCACATGAACATAGAAACTCAGCAGGGGAATGCACGTATTACCTCAGTAAGAGAGAAAACTAAAAATATGTTTATAAATAGTCAGCTGTACTAGAAAAGAATATACTCGATTAAGATTTTTCATCCCGTGGGTCTCGAAACTAGACCAACGCGGAAAACAACTGTATTCACCAATAGAAACGTAGGAAAATCCGTGTACCCAAATTTGTAAAATTCATCTCCCGCTGAGCAAACAGACCCTTTAAAAACTCTTGCGCAGCGACAAATTCAAGTTTAGTCTTCGTTTAGTCTTCGATGGCGTTGAGTCGTCACGCTCCGAACCTTCGCGAGAGGGTGAGGAGTAGGACTATCCTAGTGTGTCCGCGATCGCGTATCTAGCCTCGGAATTGATATCGTCGTGAACGAATCTTTTATTATCATTATTTAATATTAAAAGTTTGTGTTCGAAATTGTCCGCGAAGTCTGTTACCGCGTCGACTCATTATTCAAAATTGTATTCTCGAAATTGTGAATTGTGTGAGATGTAAAGAAATACTCGACGTCAAAATAATAAACGAGTGTTAACTAAAATCAAGTGTCAACCATCAATCGACGATCAACCTAACTCAAAAAGCATAATCCTGGGTGTGAAAAGGAACTCCGCAACGAACAAGTGAATCTAAATTTAATAACCAGTTGATAAAACAAGGTCTCCGGAGATCTTTCAGTGTACGTTCCCACTACCGATTATTTGTTGTTACTTTTGTCACGATAAATAGTCAACAGAGTAAAGCGTTAGCCGCTCGACGCTTAGGCTCGATTATCTTAACATCTCCGGACGTTACAGTTAATTACTATAATTTCAAAAGGAAATATGTGAGAGAAGTTGAATTATTTATTTTATCATCATTGAAATCAACTATTGTAGTCATAGAAGGAAATAAGATGAAAATTACGAAAAAAATCGATTTTTTTTTTAAATAAACACTTATTTGAATCCCATCTTCAGTGAAATATCAAAAAAATTTTTTTTTACGTAGAATTTCAGAATTGTTTTATTTAAAAATCGAAGGGGGGTCTCATTCAAAGAAGATCAAATTTTTTAGCTTCAAACAGCCAAAACGACATAATTTTTTTTTCTTAATTTTTGATATTTTTTTCAAAAAGTACATCGAAACACAAAAAAATGACTTTTCAGCAAGTTAAATATTTTATTCGGAAGTTATTGTAGAAGTTATGATTATTTTAAGAATATTATTTCAAATATCAATAACTTCGGGATAGAGAGCTAAAAATTTACCTGGATATTTTTTTGGAAGTATAATAACATATTAAAAAATTTAAAAAAACGAAGAGGGTCATCGACAAAACTTCGTTAAATTGAAATTGAATGATTCGTACATATAAAACCTTGAAGCTCATTTCATAAAAATGTATATAGATGCTAAAGTCGTAGTGCAGACTCTGTTGCTCTCACACTTGTTCCCACCAAAAGGGCGTATAAGAAAAAATAAGAAGGATTGGAAACCATCTATCAGCGAGTGTAAAGATAGCATGATCGTGCATGCAGTGGTAAGTTAGTTTTTTTGCAATAAACTAAAGTACAATTTTACTCAATATGTTCGGCAAATCTATACAAATGAAATTAATTTCGTAATTTCAGTCACCTGGAGATGTGATTAAAATACAGGAGGATCGTGCTGCGTTAATGAAACAGTTCGGGCTTTCTGTTCAGCCATTTATCATCGTTATCGGACCCAATCTTATGGAGTTTACGAGCTTCTACGTGTCCATTGACAAAATCCTGTATCAAGTGGAATCGGCTCTCACAGCATTGGATATATGTTTTAAATCGTTCCATGTTCTGGATGCTGAATATCCAGTAGACAGCGAACATCTCTGGCTTCTCATTCAAAAAGGTCTGTACAATTTGTCTACAAAGTGGGACAAGTCAATTTCGTACGTTGTGGAGACTTTGGGGATGATGTCCAACTTGAACAAAGAAAACGTTGCTCCGACGGGACAATGAAATGACGTATTCGCAAAGGTACTCAAGTATCCGTAAGCTGAAATTATGAATCCGTGCCCGTTTTGCAATAGTTCATTCGTTTCAACATCTGCCTTCTTTGGGCACATTAAGTTGCGTCACAAAACATTGATAAAGTCAAAATGTCATTGTCGTCACGCCAATTGTTTTCGTACGTTCAATAATCTTTATGCATTAAATAGACATTATATCTCACAACATACCGTGACTGTTGAAAATATTGCGCCTGCTAGAAGCGAAGTAAGTGCTGAAGAGAATATTAATATCGATATCCCAGAACCCTCAAATTCTCTCGATAATGCCCAAGCGACAGACGCTGACACTTCTCTTTCGACCATTGAACCTTGTCCGAGTGTAAGAGAGTTCGCAAATGTAGTCGATGAAGGAATTCTTGCGTTTATTACACAATTATATTCCAACCCGAGTGTACCAAGAGATTTTGTACAACAATTGATCTCAAGTATTCATAAATTATATAGTTTGACTTTTATTCCGATGTTAAGAAAGAAATCTAACTGCAACGAATGCAAAGAATCACGTTCGGACCTGAACACAATGTTCGATATTATGGAGCAGGCTTTCGATAACCTCGAGACGGAGCATAAAAGTCTCAAATGTCTCGAAGATATGAATTACCTTGTAAAACCGAAATCCATCATAGTTGATGCGTTTCTGCAATCCGGTGCTATTCATGGCCAACGAGAAGTTGTTATGTCTAACATAGTGATCCAAGTCATATCTATGAAAAGCATTCTGGTACAATTTTTACAATTGCCGAACGTTTTTACCTCCATCCTATCTCATTTTCAATTTTGCAAAACAAACAAGTCAATGATCTCGGCCGTGCAGGGAGATTTGTGGAAAAAAATTGAGCTCAGATTTGAAAACAAACTGGTATTGCCGCTAATACTATACTTTGATGATTTTGAAATAAATAATCCTCTTGGGTCACACGCCAACCTACACAAATTAGGGGCGGTGTATTTTTCGATTGCATGCCTACCAGACGAGTATAGCAGTATGCTAGATAATATCTTTCTTGCACAGCTTCACAATACCAAGGATCACAAAGCAATTGGAAATAAAAAAACGTTCGGCAATATAATAGACCAGGTAATCGATCTCGAAAAAAATGGTGTCACAATTAGTATAGCCGGTAAAGACTAAACGGTATATTTCGCGTTGTTATCGATATTCGGTGATAATCTTGGGATCCACGATATCTGTGGTTATACGACCAGCTTTAATTCAACTTATGCATGTCGAGTTTGTTTGGCATCGAAAGACATAACTCAGACACAGCTGAAAGAAAATCCTCAGCTTCTCCGTACTGTCGATAATTACAGTGTTGACTCGGCTAACTGCTCTAGAGGGGTAAAAGAAGAATGTATTTTCAACGAAATTCCCAGTTACCACGTAACTGAGAATGTTTGTTTAGATATCATGCATGATATATTCGAGGGAATCTGCCGTTATGAAATCGCTAAAATTTTGAGCCGATTTATTAACAACGATAAATTCTTTTCTTTGGAAATTTTCAATTCTCGACTAAAATATTTCGACTACGGTACAAGTGTTGGCAAAAATATTCCTCCACAATTATCGAACAATTTTTTCAAAACTGAGTATTTGATACTTTCCGCCTCCGAAATGAAATTCTTGGTTTATAATTTGGTTTTTCTTGTCGGTGATCTCATTCCTTTGGATAACAGGGCATGGGAGCTCTACCTTCTTTTGTATGATATAATATGTATAATATTAGCACCATCAGTAACCACCGAGATGACTGAATTACTCGAAACTTTAATATCGGAACATCATTCTCTGTATATGGAGGTTTTTTCGGAACCTTTCAAACCTAAACAACATCTACTGGTACACTACCCAAGAATACTGAGAATATTTGGCCCACTTAAATACTTTTCTTGTATTCGTTTTGAAGGCAAACATAAGCCATTAAAAAAAATTGCGAAGGTGGTAACATCCCGTAGGAATCCTGTGTACACTCTTGCCTTAAAAAATCAACTCAATCTGGCATACAGATTTTTCAGTCAAGAAGGATTCTCCAATCGTTTCAGTTCGGGGCCCGTTATAAATGAAAGTTTGGGTGCTCTCATTACCTTTCATAATTTGGAAAAAGCTATTCCTCCGCACATGATTGATAACTATATTCTTATCTCTTGGGTACAACTAAATGGCACCTTTTACCATATCGGAATGGCTATAACAATCGATTCAAATGAGGATGGATACATATTCGGTAGAGTCAAATACATAATTGTTCGGGACCAGCACATAGTATCGTTTTTATACGTTAAATTACACACAGTATGCCTTTGTCGCCATGTTCACGCCTTCGAAGTCGTTGAGACACACACATGGGGATTTATTGATTACGTTGAATTTATCCATCATTCCCCTAGTAATATTCATAGAATGGCCGATGGAAAACTTTACGTTCTTTGCAAGTAATTATTAGGTCAAAATACAAGACATAAAAATAGATCCTTGTTAAAACAAATAATTCTTTCAATAAGTTTCCCCATTAGATCCTTGCGAATTGTCGTCCGTGTCGGCTGGATAAAAAAAAAATGAAAACGCTCGTGGGTAAAGTTCAATGGTTGAAGAAAGTGTCACGTGGGCTGAATAGAAATATTTAATCTCCGTAATTTTCAGTTACTTTTTTTCGAACTGTTTTTTTTTGATTTTATTCCGTTATGGCAAGAGTTTGTGTCGACTCTTATAACTAGTTCTAAAAAGTTATTAATATAAAATTCCCAAAAAACTGATACCATTCACTTGTGGTTAAAAGTATATATTGTATTTTATGTTTTTAAATGTGATTTCGTCGTGTTTGGCAGTGAATCAGGGAATACGAATGTTTGCAACTACATAATATATCGTATAATAAATTATTGATAAGTAATAAGTTAATATAAACTTTTGTACCTTATCATTACTATTATTATCGACAAAGTGATTTTTTTTTCGAACTGTTTTTTAATTTTTTTTTTCGTTCATTTCATAGCTCAGTCTATGAAATATTTCACGTATCAATATCGATACAAATGATAACGGTTCGATGCATTGTCAATTATGATTTACCGCACCTATTGATTTATTGCAAAAGTTTGTGTCGACTTTCATATCTAGTTGTAAAACGTTATTAATATAAGATTTCCAAAAATCTGACACCATTCATTCCGGTTAAAAATATATATTTGATTTTCTGTTCTTAAATGGCATTTCGCCGTGTTTGGCAATGGGTCAGAGAATACGAATGTTTGCAACTATATAATATATCGAATAGTAAATTATTGATAAGTGATAAATCGATGTAATTTTTGTGTCTTATTACTATTATTATCGTCAATGTGATACTAAAATAATAATTACAATTTCGAAAAAAAAATAACGAAATATTTTTTATCGCACATTTTCTTCCTCCAGTCACGTCGTAAAAAGCCAGTATATTTGTCCTGAAATGGGATAAGTGACGTTCGCATATATGTCTGATGAAAAAAAATATACATTGCAAAATATAAATATATATTATATATATAATTGTGCTGGTACGATTGAATTTGGCACGTATGTCCCTTCAATATATTGTTAGCTCTTAATTATGTGGTAGTATCATCATACCGTAAATCTGTTCTTGGACGAAAAAATGCAAGTAACAGTTACCTGGAGCGTTATAAATAACACATCAGGTGATTTTTATCTGCGTCACTTGTCGAGGATCAGTTATTACAACTTAATTGATAACTAACAATGTACGACTAAAAGGACAGTACAGCCATTTTACTCTTCCGCATTCGGAAAAATCACTAGTTTCTAGCATTCCCGGTTTCGTTAAGATATTTAATTTACCATGGTCACGTTTAACCATTTCGATCAAGACCTTTCCAATATATTCTTGCAGTGCTCGCATGATTGAATTCCTCTTTAGGTCCTCAGAATCATGCAACATTTGAAAATTGTTCTATCATCAGAATGGTTCTGGTGAAAGGATTCCGACTAAACAAATGCGGTTATTCCAAAGAAGCTAATCGTGTAGAATTTAACCGCATAAGGTTACATTGGAAACAATTAATGCAGTTCGAATGATAGAATCACTGAGTAATTGCAAGAGAAAATTAGTTAGCATACACTGAACTTACAGTCTCGGTAATAAAATAATTTAATCACGTCAAGCTAATTTCGGCATACCTAAAGTATTGGTGTGCTTCATTGAATGCAGTTATTTGATATTGCTGTTTAGTTTTAAACTCAATTCAATTGTATATTCATTTCGCTTAAACAAATGTTGTGTTCCTTTAAGAGCTGAATTTACGTCGGTCAACTCGAATTTGAATCAGCTGAAATGATTATTAATCTATTTAACTAAATTTTATAAAGAATTCAATCACTTAATTATTTCTCGCAACTGATTATCGAAGCACCTTGAATAAATGTACAGCTGCATTATCACATTTTTTTTTGAAGCAAGATTATATCAAGTCATCTGAATTATTGAATTTACGTCGTTCAACACGTATTTGGTTCAGCCAAAATTATTATTAATCTATTCAACTGAGTTTTATAAAGAATTAAATCGCTTAATTATTTCTTGCAACTGATTATCGATGCACCTTGAATTAATGTACGGCTGCATCATCACATTTTTTTTTCAAGCAAAATTATATCAAGTCATCCAAACTATTGAATGTACGTCGCTCAACTCGTATTTGGTTAAGCCGAAATGATTATTGATTTACTGAACGGAATTTTATAAAGAATTCAATTACTTCATTATTTCTCTCAACTGATTATCGATTTGATTTGAATAAATGTTCGGCTGAATCATCGCATTTTTTTTCTCAAACTACTTCATATTAAGTCATCCGAACTAAAGAAAAGTTCAATTCAATATCATTTAGTGACACTTCCAGGTTCGCTCAGGTTCCGATGGTCCTAGTTATATTTCTCAATGAACCGTGAACCATATTATTGCAACAAATTCTTCATTCCTGACCAGAGTTTTGTTGGTTGCCGTAAATATTTTCACTAGTGCACCAGCATTATTGGGTTTGAACCGAATGACAACACCGAGTAATCAACTAAATATCCTGTTCCATGAACTTTAATTTGTTCGTACGAACTTCAAAATTGCTTAGCTTGATGACTCGTAAAACTGGTGAAAGAACAAAATATTTGTTTACTGTTACACCAATATTCGTTTGAACGAGGAGGAATTCCAGATTTAGTTGATTGAACCAATATTTCTTCAATGTGACTGAATTTTTTTCTCAGTGAACCGTTTGATTTCTGCAAAAGATTTTGGCAAGGGAAACGCAAATTAAGTAAAATACAATTAAACCAGACAATATATTAAAAACAATTATGTTCATAGGTATATTTGGTTATGTATTAATTATTCGTAAATAATTTCTACATACATACCTATTCAAATACAAAAAAGAAGAAAAAAAATCTCAAGTGTCGAGGATCGAACTCAGTGCCTGCAAAACAGTAGTCCAGTGCTTAATCCATTTCGCCACGGAAGCATTGTACTCTTTAGGTGGTTTTCTCATATTTAAGGGAACGTACCCATACTACGTGACGCATTTTTTACCATTTTTAACCCCCCCCTCCCCTCGATAAACACCCGTAGTATATGCCAAGACCCCCCCTCCCCCTAGTTTTCACGTAGTAATTCATAAATATGGTTTTAAATCATTTTTTGCAAACAGAAAGTTGAAAAAAATCAATTTGGCTTATATTTATCTTCAAATATTAATACGGTACTTGCCGCCAAGAGTATTATTATGGCAAGAGTGTCTGCATACCTATGGTTACAAGTGAAACAAATATTATCAAGAAGAAAAAACTTTTGTAAAAACATATTGTAACAGGAACGTAATTTACAAAAACTTTTTTTCTTTTATTCAGTTTTATTCAGTCTTTTTTTCCATTATTCACATTTATTTTTCATCTCAATCATCTTGAACGAACACGTTCCCAGTATCAATTTACTCGGACACATCGTAGATCACAGAGGCGGTAGCATCATGAGTTTCCTCAAAGTGATTATTCGCTCGTCATCGACGTTCTCAACGTCTATCCACTCCACGCTTTCCTCCAAGACACACAAGTCCTCCTGCGGTCTCCTGGAGAGAACCCGCAGAGGTCGCACGCGAGACGCGTCCACTCCACGACTATGCACGTTTTTTCGATGGTGTTCATGGAACTTTTTGAGGCAAAATAAAGTCCACAAATTGAACACGTCCTTCCAGTGATGTCATCTTTAATAGATGGGCAGTATGTATCGTAGGGTATTTCCCTACCCTGTGAGAGATCCGGGCGTAGTGTTATACATTGCCGCACGAGCAATTATGGAAAAATTTCCGATCCAACGTCATCTGGGTTTGGTATACGGAAAGGGTTTTGTGACATCGGAAAAGGTGCCGGCAAAAAGCCTTGGTACAGAATATTCTACAGCGCACTGTGGCGAGGTGCGCAGCAGGAATCATCGGCGAACTTCGTTATTTGAAGAAAATATTGACGGTTACGAACGTAATTTCCATACCAGGTTCAGAAACTTGTGTGGTTTCCGGACGGACTTCTCCAGGACGCACATATTCTGCTATCACATTGAGACCGTCAATAACCACCTGGGACCAAATCTCAGCCAATGATTCGCCTTAAAATAATATAGAATGAAATATATAATTTAAAATTCAAATTTTTATATTTTAGCAGCAGAGAACTATATCACTTTATTAAAATATTATACCTGCATGCTGAAAGTTTTTTAATTCTAGCTCGTCATCGATGGTTTCCCCTTCAGAATCAAGATGGGACCCGTAATGTTCATAAGGAAGGACTACCGTGGCTAGCTCACGGCTCAAGGGTGCCATCCTTCGCTCAACTCGGTTGTAACCCGATCAACTGTATGTACTTTTGCAGCTGTTTTTCCAATCGGTACTCTTGCCTTATCATCTTGAGAGATAAAAACTACCTGTTCAGGCCCAAGTATAGATGCAAGTTCCTAGAGCCCGTTGGCAGTAGCCTTGCAGAAATGTTGATCGGCATGATCTCGGTGTCTATCTGCTTGTGCACGACACAGTCTCACAGGCACAGTTGTGACATGGCGCTTGCCCTCTAAGGATCCAGAATACTTTGGAATCAGCCTTCGGTATGTAGAGGTTTGCGAGATAAAAAATCCATCTTCAACAAGTTGTGCATGCAATTCATCAAGAGTCTTACAAGTTCTCAATAATTCTGATCGGCGTCGATCAGCAGCTGAGCTTCCATGTGTTGCTATATCGCAAATTACTTGAAGAAGGCCTGACTGGTTTTCTTCAAGTGAAGGGCGTCCTGGCTGAGTCCTTATAGACGAGGATGGCACGTTGGGATGAGCGGATTTCAGGCTCAAAACTTCAGCCTTTTGTTTTGCCCTAAATTTTCGCATATTCTCTGCACGGACTTTTTTGTTCTGTAACTCTTTCTTCTTCATATCAGTATCATGCCTTAATTTTTTTATTTTCTTCTCAATCCCGTCTTTTCCAAGTCCTGCATCTCGTTTTTTTACGGTGGAATTCAATTCGGCTTCAAGTACTGAAATTTCAGATTTCAAAGTGTCCTGTTTTGGTGTCGGAGTTGTTGTAGATACAGAAGTCTGGTCAACGGAAGATTCATTGTTACTACAGGCTAAAAAAAAAGTACTAGTATTATATCACTACCCATAAAATTAAGAAGTCAATAAGAGCTTCGTAAAAAGTTGTTAATATATATATATGTTACAGTAAAAACCCGTTTTAACTGTAACATATTTATTGTAAAGACGATTTAGACTACAGGAGTTAAAGAAAAAAAAGAAAACACTTCGGTATTGGCAGCGCAGAAAGTGGTTGACTATACACTTCCGAGTATTCTCTTCCGCGGTATTATCACTGATATCTTCGGTGTTGGGAAACACTTTGGGATCATCTTCATGTGTAGCTGTTGCTTTCCGTGCAGGTAGCTACATTCACCAAATACAAAAAAGAGACACAAATCACCAATGTTCACACATGTGTAGCTGGAGCTTTCCGTGCAGGCAGCTACATTCACCCAATACAAAAAAGAGACACAAATCACCACTGTTCACACATGCGAGAGCAGAAAACATTTCATTAGTCTGTTATTTTGCCCAAATGAAAGCGTCATGAAAATAAGGTATTTTATTCTTACAATAGAATGAAATACTTTACTATAAAAAATATGTCATTATGAGGATGTGAAAGACCTGTTTTACTATCGTAGCAGACTCGAATTTTCAAACAAATGCCATTTTCAAATTATTCAACCAAATAGGCTGAAATTTTGGGATGGCATTACAGCAATAGTATTCTGGAGCCTAAAACTCAGAAAATTTGGATAGCGCAAAAAAAATACAGTTTAATTACCAGTTCTAATCTGTAATGCAGAAATGGATTTTCCGAAGATTGCATTGTTCGATTGCAAAAATTCTCAGTTCTAGGCTCTAGAGCAAAGAAAAACGCAGATGCTGGGTACTTGAAAATTGCTGTACGTGACAAATTGCAGAAATGGCATTTGTTGGAAAATGTTATGGTAAATGCCGATTAAAATAGAGCTATATTTTAATGTGTCTGTACATATTAAACTATAAGCATATATAGATATATTTTTAATGGATAGCGGAGCCCGGATTTCCATGCCCTGCCATCAAGCGGCGGCGTGCGACGCGAAAATTCTCACTACTATACCGACGTCATCTGAGTTCGTTGGCGTCTTTCACATCCTCTTGAACCCATGCAGTAAATAGAATATTAAAAACGTACTTTTATGAGTCAGTACAGGTCAGAAGAATAGTTGTTTTGCCTAATAGGCAAAACTTCGACCATACTTTAAAAACATGCAAGCAATATCAAACTATTTCAAGCATTCAACAAAATACGCTCAGAATACTCGCCTTTACGAAGAAATTAAGGAGCGAGCGCTTTTCTTAATCTCAATCTGACAAAGGTCCTCGATTTTCAACAGTGTGAGACGCTCCAGCTCCTTCAGATTCTTTTTGTACTCACCCAAAATTCATTTGTTTTTTTTTTGTATTGCCTGCATTGACAAGGAATCCTTGTGACACTTAATAAACGCATTTTAGAATCGATCGTACAACGATATTAAGATTGTATCGGCACGAACTCTCGTCACCTTGCTTGACTGCACTGCACTGCGAACTGTTAGTTTTCAATCAGCTGACGTCCCGGCATATTTATGTGCATCAATTTCACCACCTGTGAGTTTAGGGAAAGAGCACTTAACGCTGCGCGCTATATTTAAATATAGCTCAAAAAAGCGCGAGATTTCCCTAGAAGGTATTGGCTACGTGATGAAAGCCTAAGCCCTCCTCCCCGCCCCGGTGACCAAGCGTGGTATTTTGAAGATCCCTCTCCCCCCCCGCCCCCCCTAAACTGGTCACATGGTATGGGTACGTTCCCTAAGTTCTAGCCACGCTTGGGGTTCAATAAGGCTTGCCGGTTTGTTTGGTTGGCTTGAGGCTTAGGATGACTTGTGTTTCTAAATATGTTTCCATCCAACTCTTCTGTTTTGTTAAAATAACATCACCATTAAATACTAAACAGAACTTCGATTCAATAATATGATATAGTTAGTTTTAGAAATTAGTTTTAGCAAATAATATTCCTCGTGAATAAAATTATTGTTTAATAAACTGAGTGAATAATGATAATATGAACCAACTAATTCCTGCAAAATTCAGTAACATCAGATTCGCTTAATTAGTTTAAATTGAACAAAACGTTCACGGTTGAATTGTGGTGCCGTTCTATTAAACGAAGCCGAAAAAAATTATTTTAAACCAGACCTCAGTTTTTGACCAACAAAAGATGTCAGCATATTTAAATATATTAAGATGAACTAAATTTATATTTAGCTGAGATAATTTGATGATCAGATAAATTAGTTGATGTTGGATTGCGCTTAATTTATTCAAGCAAAATCTTGTTAAAATCACCGAAATGTTTGTTGCTTTTTAAATTTAAATGAACTATATTGGTAGTGCTCTTGTAACAATTTTTTTTAAATCTGGCTTCACCGTTGGTTTGAATGATCAAATACATTTCTTTGATCCAATCGTACCATGTAGTCAATGCGATAAGTAAGACATACAAAAATATTTCATGGAAGTAACTAAGAAGCATGTATAAGCAAATAAACGAAACTAGTTGTTCGAAAACATTAGTTTTTCTACGGTCATTTAGTTGATTCAATTATGAACATTTTTTCATTTGGTTCGATTATCTACATCATCTTCCATTCAATAAATAAATAGTTCAAGTACCTTCCAAGTTTTCAGGTCTATCCCGTAAGTTCTAGTACTTACATTTGATTTCTTATTTTGATTTGATTTTTAATCGAGTACTTTTTATATCAAAACATATTTTCACCTTGTGCAATACACTGAGATTAGGCTTCAGGCAGATTGGAACAGAAGTATTTAAAATAAGAATTAAAAATCATTCAAAAATAGCGTTGATGATTGTAATAACGATTGAATTGGATACAGGTTTGAAAGAGAACAAATAAAGAATATAATAAATGTATTGTTAAAACTCTTTCAACTTCGTGTCCATCTTTAAATAACTTTCGTAGGCGACATTTGAGGGACAGTGGGTCCATAAGTCGCGAAATATTATTTTCAATTAGGGTAGACCGGGGACAGTTGCAATAAGGGTCAGATGAAACATGCTGAATATCTCCCAATCTGTAGTAGGTACCACCGTGTACCGCAGGCACATAATGCGTCTTACAGTTCCTCACATTTGGTTACTAGGGTGGGAGACATCGACACCAAGCAGACTGGACCAGAGAGGTGTATTGGTATTCTCAGGCCCAAAGTAAACTTTTGCGGCTTTCGATAAACACGAATATCTCGATTTCTGTGCTATATACAGGGTGAGGTACATAAAGTTTTACAGAGCAATAGCACTCAAACTATTGATCATATCTTTCAGACACAAGTTTGACTGTTTGAGAAGGCCGTCATACTGGACTACCCTATATTTGATCGGTGGAGGCGCTGAAGCTACGTCAAGGTCAACTCCACTTTTTGAAATGGAATCATGTGTTTTTTTGTTATTGTAGTCATGCAAAGTATGAAAATAGTCGCAAAATCGAAAATAACGGAATAATCACTTTCATAGGATCCACTAAACTTGGTTTGGGTCTACTTACAGAAGATGCTCGACGTGACGACCCTCGACTTGTAAACACTTATTTGATCGCCGTTTTCATTTCTTACGGTACCAATGTTTATTATCGGCAGCAAGTACGCATTTTCTGTCGACATATCAGTTACTCCCGCATTACCTTCTAATGTGAGTACAACGAATCACGAAAATGAACGATTTTTGAGAATCTTTTGATATGTTGATGGTACTGGGTGAATGCCGTAAGCATTACAGAAATACCCATGATTTGTATGCGGCTCGGTATCGGGGTAGGCAACAAAAATCGCACATGGCTTTTAAGCGATTAGCTGACCGTTTCTGTTGCTTCGGTATATTGAAACAAACACGAGTCAAACGTCGACCGATTATTAATGAAAATCTTCTGTAGGTAGACCCAAGCCAAGGTTAGTGGATCCTTTGAAAGTGATTATTCCGAAATTTTTCGATTTTTCGACTATTTTCACACTTTGCGTGACTAGAATGACCTTGTGTTGTAGGTCGCTGAATTCGTCTTAAAATCGTTAATAATGTCATCGAAAAAAAAATACACGGTTCCATTTAAAAAAGTGGAATGGACCTTAACGTAGCTTCAGCGCCTCGACCAATAAAAAAATATAAGGTGGTCCAGTATGACGACCTTCTCGAACACTGAAAATTTTGTCTGAAACATTTTTCGATATGATCAATAGTTTGAGTGCTAGGTGTCACGTCAAAATAACTCGAAGACAAAATAACACACGACAAAATAACCGGACAAAATAACATCCGACAAAATAACATGAAAAAAAAATAACATTCGACAAAATAACACGAAAACAAAATAACATATGACAAAATAACACAAATTACTACTTTCTACATAGAATTTGCTTATGAGCAAATTTTTTGTAGAAACCGAAATCTCTGGAGAAACAGAGTTTTTCTGGATTTTTGGTGCTGTTTTAAACCTTAAAGAACCGAGTTTTCTCAAGCAAATGCTATGTTCTATGTAAAGTCCGCCCCCGTAATAGAGCCCGCTATGGGGGGTTGGAGGAGTATTTTTCCTGGAACTCAGGTACCCCCACTACTGACGTGCGTTCACGCTGACAAAATTCACTTCGCGCTCCCGGAATAAAGCCGCGTTGACTGAGTAATATTGATTCGGCCTCTATTGTTATTTATTCGTGTTTATATACATCAGTTACGGTAAATAAACATTTTTTATTGAATGCCATGCTTTTGTATGAAATGCCTGATACAAAACAGGACACTTTATTTAAAACGACTACGTGAATACTTATTTCCATTAAATTTTGATTATCTGCATTTCTGACCAGCAATTGAAATTATTTTGTGTTTGAAATTTTTTGTCTAAATATTTTCAGAGTAATTTCAGTAAATCATGACAGTACAAATTGAAACTGCCTTTTTAAAAATAATTTACCACTTTAATTAAATTAATCGAAGCGAATTTATACGCTATTTCATTGAGCTAGCGTGCAGCATTATTGAGGGAGACGAATATGAAACCCGAGGTAAGCCAGTAGTAGGGGTACCGCTTGAGTGAGAATGAGGGGAAGCGGCTTTATTGAGGGCGGCTCTATTACGGGAGCGGAGTGTAGTATATTATTTATATATTTGAGTGTTATTTTTATTTTGTTGTGTTATTTTGTCGTGTATTATTTTGTCGTGTATTAATTTGTCTTCATGTTATTTTGTCGTTATGTTATTCTGTCGAATGTCATTTTGCCGCATGTTATTTTATCCGGTTATTTTGTCGCAGTGTTAGTTTGACATGTAACCGAGTGCTATTGCTCTGTAACACTTTATGTGAGTCGCTCTGTATAGTCAATATTCTGTAACGGTAGCAAATATCGTTATCATTAATTTATGCGGTAGTGCACTGACGTACCGGCAGGATTCGGATCTCGACTCGGAAATAAAGCGCGATAGACCAAGTTTAGGGTGAAACTCCCAAATTTATTTATTTTCTGATTTAAACTAATTAGTCGTGCTCGTTTATTCGTGCATTGACAGGTTGCGCCGCGTAGATTTGTTTGAAAATAATATTTGGGCGGGCTTGTGGCTCGGTGTTGTGGTTAGCTGTCCGTTGTACGCTGCTGCCCTCTCTCGTTCGTGATCCTTTCGCTCAGCTTCTCGCGAATGTAAGCTGCTTGGTGGGGGGGTCCCCCGTGTTTGCTTCCCGGCTTGCACCGTGCTGTGCTCTCACGCTGTTCAGGTTGGCTGACGCTCTCTCGCTGTGAGCGCTGCTCTGATTGGCAGATACTTTCTTTTTCTTTGCTCGCTGCTGGATCGCTTGCGAGGTGGGGGTGAGCGCGCCTTGCTGTTTTCCCTCGTTCGTGGTCCTCGCCCTGCTTCGCGTGGATACGGGCTGCTTGGTGGGAGTTGCTCTCGCTCTCACGGCGTACGGGTTGGCCGTGCTCTCGTGCTGTGCGCGCGGGCTCTGGTTCACGGACGCTCTCTCTATGCTCTCCGTTGGCTCGGGCTGCGTGGTGGAGGGGAGCGCGCCTTGCTGTTCTCACTCGTTCCACCGTTCCTTGCTGTCGTGCTGCTCTGATTGGCTGGCGCTCTCCTAGTGATTTTCCCTGGATCGATGTGGTCGATGTTTAATCGATTGCGGAATACCCGGCACAAGATGGCGGCTACTCGTGACGGAGTGACGGCGTGGGCTCTCACGTCGTCGCTGTTTCGACCGTTTCTCGGGGTGATTTCGTGGTCTTCGTAAGTGTCTTCGATAGTGGATTTGTGTACTCGATGTTCTGTGTCCTCTCGGCTCTTCTGTGCTTCACCGTCGTGCGAGTTTTTCTTGTTTTCGCGTGTTCTTCCTCTGCCCGCGTGGTCACGTGATCACGTGCTCACTCGTGCGTATCGGTGTGACTCGTCTCTGGAGTTTTCGTGTCTTTTTTTTTGTGTTGTCGCCTCGTTAGCCTTCGAGAAATGTTTACTTTCTTCTAAAGGCTCTGGTGGAGTGGTTTGTCGTGTTTTTTCTGTGTTTTGTGGGGGATTTCCTAAGGAAATCTCCCTAGTGACTTTTATGTCTCGATGTGTGCGTCGATAGTGACGTCTCGTCTATCCCCTCCTTTCTCTCCCTCTTTTCCTATTTTCGGCGTGCCCACTGTAGCTTCCGCCGTTCGCTTTTCGCAGCGATTTTTCTCCCTTTTCCTTTTCGAATCTTGCCTACTTCCAGACTATCCCCCTACCTGAGGCCAGAGGATAGCTTCGTCGTATGGCTCGATTTCGAGTATCTTTCCTCGGTTTCGGTGGCCCTTTTATACCCGGTTTTCCCGGTGCTCGTTCTTCCTCATTGGTTGTTCCGTCCTCTTCGTTGTGTGTGTGTTTGGCGTGTATTTCGTGTTTTTAATATTTTGTGATTTGCCGTTCACAGGTCGCGTGATCTTCGGGCCCTCTGATAGGCGCTTGATGTCGTCGTCGCGTTCCTGATTGGTGCCTTATGTCGACATCTCCTGGCTCGCTCTTCATTGGCTCACGGATTTCGTGCTTTTGGCACGTCATGCAGTGCCGTAGTTTGCGCTTTGGGGGCCCTGGCTTACCAGGGCCGTCTCATCGTCCCCCGAAATCTTTGTCGCGCCTGTCACGACAAGGATTTCTCTTTTTCCTTATTTTGTAATAAAATTTGGTTTCCGCCTGCTCCCCTTTTTTTTTTTTTTTTTTTTTGCTTTTTGCTTTTTGTTCTAACCTTTTCTTCGTTTGCTTATGGTTTTCTGCCCGTTCGAATAAAGTTTTTGTTTTATTTTTTTTTTCCTTTTCCTTTTTGATTTTTCTGTTGCAGGTGTAGTTTGGAGTCTTCCCGCTGTGGGCTCCCTGGTTCGCGCTTTTGCTGCTTGCTGCGCGTTTTTTTTTCTTCTTTGCTTTGCTTTTCTGTGGCCGATTTGCTGGTTAGGATGCCTTCTTTCGGCGAGGATGGGTACGCTGCGGGAAATTTTGATTTAAACACACATATTTTTATTTATTCATTTTTTTTTCTTTATTTTTCTCTTAAATTCCGGTGGAGCCGTCGGTCTTTTCTCCGTCTGAGTCGCTGTCGTCTACGTCGTCGTCGTTATCCGGTGCTGATTCGTCTTTGCTGTCGTCTCCTCCCGCTGCCTCATCGTCGTCCTCCCAGCCATCCCTCCATGGGTCTTCCTCGTCCTCTGCTGCCCTCCCGGGGTGCTGCTCATCTTCAACTCCTACGGGTGCTCCCGTGCCCCTGCTGTTGCTGTTTTCTACCGTGGACCTAGCGAGCCTGCTCCATTTCGTTTGTAGTGAGGTTGGGTTTGCCCAGGCCCCTCCGTCGCGGGTCCATGATTGGATCGTCGGGTTTTCTCCCTGCGTCGCCAGGTTTTCATGCCGGATGGTCTCTCCGAGGTCTTGACCGGTGGCCATTGTTGAAAGGTCGACCCACCATGCTGTTTCCGGCCACATGGTCCCCCGGATCGTCATCCTCCATGCTATCCCTTCCATGATCGGCCGGAACAGCTCCGTTATCTCCGGCCGCCATTTTCCGTCCGCCGTGGTCGGCCTTGTCCTGTGAAGGCCGCATGGAATCGAAAAAAATGGCGTTGTCCTGACGTATTGCGGAGCCGTAAACAGCTCCTCGAGGGTGGCGTCAATATTTGCCGCGTAATCGCCGAGCCACACTCGACCTCCTCCATTCTGGCCGGTCTTGGTCAGGATTCCTCTGTGGAATTTTCCCTCATACCTGTATAAGATGTTAGCTCCCTCGTGGCTCTCTTCTTCCAGCAAGGGGAAGACTCCGTCGATCTCGCCCTTGAGTTCCTCGAAGGTCTGCAGCTTGCTCAACCGGATGCCGAAAGGATCCTCGAGATATACGTAGAAACGTGACGGGCTGTACGTCTCGATGATTCGCACGTTTTCTTTTATTCCTCCGTCGTTGTCCGTGTTGTAATTTGTGTACCTCATGTTTTTTTTTTTTTTTTTTTTTTTTGTGTCTACTCGTTCGATGTTCGTGGTTTTTTGACTTCCCTGGTTTGGGTTCCTCCTTTTTATCGTTTCTCCCCTTCCTTCACAGCCCTAGGGAAATTCCGGGGTACCAGCCTTTGATGTTCTCATCCGTGACTTCTTTCAGATGGTATTCTTCGGTGGTCCGTTTTCGTGTCTTGATTGCTTCCTTCTTCCTTGTTTTGTCGTGTTTTTCCCATGCCGCTTTTATTCTTCGCATCCACCGTCTTTTCCACTTCCTAGGTGTGTCCATGGTGATCTCCCTTAGGATCCAAGGAATTTCTCCGGTCGTCGTCGTATCTTGTCTTGGCGGTTTGTTCTCTCCCTTCAATTTGTCCTCCCGTGGTGCTTTCTTTTCCGTTTCCATGCTTTCGTCTGTTCGTTCTTTGCTGTGCATGCCCTTTTATGCCCTCGTTTTCCGTCTTTGTCTTGTTCTCACGGCGTTTCCCATTGGCTAACTTCTGTTTTGTCGAGTTTCCATTTATGGTTTCTTTTTTTCCGGTCCCTCTCCTTCGATTGCTCCGCTGACGTACCGTTTTAGCAGGCTCGCATGGAATTTTCCTCGTTCCCTCTTGTTGGTGGGGTCAATCAGTAGATATGTCGCTATACCTACACATTTCTGAATGCGGTATGGACCCTCGTATAGCGGTAAAAACTTCGCTGTTATGTTTTTCGCTGGGTCAGAAACGTTCAGGGCTCTAACCAGGACCGTTTCTCCTTCTTCGAACGTTGTTGTTTTGAGCGTTGAGTCAAATTTCTCGGCCCGCCATCGTCCTTTTCTCATTATTCTCTCCCTGACTATTTCGCATTTTTGTTCGTGTGTCCTTCCTCCGTCTCGGTTTTCTCGTAGTGCCTTAACCCAATCCCTCCAAACTCGGGAAGGTCTCTTGTTTAATTGTAGTTCCTTTGGTGTGTATTCGGTCGTCTCGTGGTGGGTCTCATTAATGCATTTTTGGATGACAGCTACCCATTTCGACCATCCCGAGTGTTTCTCCTCCAAAAATGTTCGAAAAAACCGGCCGAGTTCCCGGTTCGTGCGCTCAACAATGTTTCCTTGAGGGTGTCGGATTGACGAGAATACCCCTTCCACATTTTCTTCTTTCAGTTTCTCCTTCCAAGCTTTGGCTGTGAATTGGGTTCCGTGGTCGAACTGGATTCGTTTTGGTTTGCCATATTTTGGGGTGTAGTCTTCGAAGATGCGTTTTATCGTGGCTGCCGTATTTGCCTTCCGTAGGGGATACAATACTACATATTTCGTAAATGCGTCTATCGTGACTAGGATGTGTTTCACCCCTCCCACAGATGCTGGTAGTGGTCCGTAGAAGTCGATTGATACTAAGTCCCCTGGTCCTTCGGGGATTATTGTCTGCATGTTGGCGTAGTTGGTTTGTGTTGCAACTTTGTTGCGTTGACAAATATCACAGCTCGCGATGATCTGTTGCGTTCTTTTGGCCAGTTTTACGAGTGCAAAGTCTTCGTCGAGCATCCTAAAGATCTTTCGCGCACCCAGATGCCCGTACATCTCGTGGCATTCCCTGATTAGTTGGTCCGCCGCTGGGGCGGGTAGCATGACTTTCCATGTGCCTGTTCTTGTCTTTTTTTGTAAACTTTCATCTTTCCATCGATATCTTTTTTTTGTTTCCTCGCTCGCCTTCTCGTTTTTGAGGCTCTCGATAATCTCGCGCCACCCTTCTTGCTCCCGTTGGCGTTTTCCAATATTTTTCAATTCGTTTGCCAGCTCCTTCGAGGGTTTCTGTGCTAGCAGTGCTGCTATGGAGATTTTCCCTTGGCGTTCTCGTACCCCTTCTCCGTCTTTCTCGCGGAGTCTGCTCAGCGTGTCTGCGACTCTGTTTCGTTTTCCTGGGCAGTGCTCCACTTCCAGGTCGTAATCCTGGATTAAGAGGGCCCATCTCATGAGGCGGTCTCCTACAAAGCGGCATGATTTCATGAACGTGAGCGCCTTGTGGTCCGTGATGATCTTGATCTTCGCCCCGAGTAGGTATGTTCTGAACTTTTGTAGTGCCCACACGATTGCCAGCAGCTCTTTCTCGGTCGTGTTGTATCCGATCTCCGCTCCTTTCAGCGTCCTGCTGGCCATTGCGATTATTCCTGTCTCGCCTTGGTCGTCTTCCTGCGTGAGGGTTGCCCCTAGCGCGTAGTCGCTCGCGTCCGTTGTCAAGGTGTATGGTCTCTTGTTATCTGCGTGTTTGAGCAGAACCGAGTCGCAGAAGAGCCCTTTTACTCTGTTGAATGCTATTTCTCGGGCGTCGTTCCATTCCCAAGGTTGCTTCTTTTTTAATAGCTCGAGCAGTGGTATTGTCTCCTGTGCGTGTTTCTGCGTAAATTTTGTGTAGAAGTTCACCAGTCCGAGGAATCCCCGTAGTTGTTTTATTGTCTTGGGGTGGGGGTAATTCTTTATAGCTTGAATCTTTTCCGCTTGGGGTTTTAGACCATTGATTGTAAGAATGTGCCCCAAGAATGCGACTTCTTCGCGGAAGAATTTCGATTTGCTAAAATTAAGTGTCACGTTGTGGGTCTCCATCCGCTGGAAGATTGTCGCCAGATCTTGGATATGATCTGCGTACGTCCTTGAGAGGCATAGTAGATCGTCTACAAAGTTGATCACGCTGTCTCCCAATCCTTGCAGAACCCTGTCTAATCCTTTTACTAGGCTTGCTGTGCTTGTTTTTAATCCAAAGGGTGTCACTGTGAATTGGTAGCATTTCCCTTCGTATTGGAAAGCCGTGTATTGCCTCGACTCTTCTTGTAGCGGTACTTGCCAGAAACTGCTTGTCATGTCCAAGCTTGACATTACCCGCCTGCCCCCACATTTCTGGAAGATCTCTTCCGTTGGTTGTGCAGTATCATGGTCCTCGACCAGATATCTGTTCAGTTGTCTGGCGTCTAGGCACAGTCGAACTGATCCGTCTTTCTTAATTACCGTCACGAGTGGGTTGATGTACCGGCTCGTGGCTTTCTGTATTACCCCGAAATCTAACATTCTCTGTATTTCCGCTGCGACCTTTTCTCGGTATTTCATCGGTACTGGGTATGACCGGTGTACGTAAGGTTCTGCCCCCTTGAGGATTAGTTTGTGCTGGTAGGCTTCCATCCTTCCAGGTCGCTTTCGAAAGATCCTCCGGTACCGGTGGATGAGCCCTCTGAGGCAGTCTCGTGCTTGTTTTGGTAACTCTCGATTCTCTGCTAGTTTTTCGTTGACTTCTTCTTCAGTGATGTCTTCTTCTTCCATTCGTCCTCCTCTCTGTGCGTTGGCTATCATTTGTCCTTTTTTTTTCTTTGTCTCTGTCACGGGCTGTTCGGCCTTCGGGTCCTCTGTATCGTCGGGTTCTTCCTTTTCCCATTGCCCCCCGATCAGCCTTTTTACGATTTTATTTTTTATCTTGATGACGCCTTCCATTGTGTCTACCGTTATCTTCAGCTGCACCATCCCATCGAACCCAATGATGGCCGATCTCATGAGCTTTGGGACTACCAGTAGCTGTACTGCTTCCTTTACTTCGTCTGCGGTGACTTCTGCTAAGATCTGTCTCTTTATCCTTCCTGATTGTCCCCCGAATGCTCCGAAAATCTCCGTCCCGATCACCGGCAGTGTCGGGCAGCTTTTTAACCCATTCTGGTCTTGCTCAAAAATCTCCTCCGCAAGGCAAGATACCTCGCTTCCGCTGTCTATTAGCGCCGTGGTCTCTAGTTCTTCTATCTTGATCTGGATCTCTGGGCACTTAGGGTGGAAGTCATCGTGCCCTTTTTCTTGATGAGGGTCTCCTTCCTCTTGGAGATACTCCCTTGGATCCTCGAACCATGTCTGTGCCGTTATTCCGCAGAGCTGCCTCTTCCTCTCGTGTCTCCCCTCCTCTTTTCCTCTGGTCAGCGTCTCGTCTGGGTCCTGGGCGTCTGAGTTCTCCTTTTTCATGACGACTCCTTTTCCCAGCTCATCGATCACTCTCCACTTTTCTCTTTCCTCTTGCTCTCTTTTCTCGTTACTCCTTCCTTTTTCTCCCTGGAATATGTTGGCTCTGATGGTTTTTGGTTCCTTCTGTTTCTTTCTCCTCTCTTTTCTTTTTGTGTTTCTTTTCTGTCGCTCTCTTGCTTCTTCGAGTGCCCATTTTGTGATTTCATCATCTTCCGTTGCGCCCCGTTTGTGCTCTTCTTCGGACGCAACGGTTACTCGTTTCCCTGGTTCGTTTGGGAGGGTCCCCCTGTCCATGGGTTTGGCTGACCAATGAACGGTCCCGGTGGGATTCCTGATTGCTGAGCTGCTGTCGCCCATGGTGCGTTGCTGATTGCATGCGCCGTATACTCGCGTTTGCTCGTCGCCGTGGTGTCTCCTTGGGGTGTTGGTGACATGGCCGTTTGATATTCTGGCCTATTCTGTCCGTTGTTTGGCCATTCTCCCTGTGGTTGTTTTTGCCGCTGTTGGGGTATAGTATTCCCTCTCCCGTTCTCTGAATATGGTGGTCGTCCCCCTTGAACCTGTCCTTCGTATCGTGGGTACTGCCCTTGATTTTTGGGTGGTCCTCTTTTCGAGTTTAGTGATCCCATACCATCGGTGCTTTCCAGCAGATCAAGTAGTTTGTCGATGGTATGAATTCCCCTGACCATAACCGCCGTTCTAACATGCTCGTCGAAGTGATTAGCCAGTTGTCGGATGATTTCCTCATCCGTTAGAGTTTGGGTGAGGTCTCTGGCGTTTCCGATTGCTCGTGTTGCATATTCGGCACGTGTTAGTTGCTGTCGGTCCCATTCATAAGCTCCGAATTCTAAGTGTCTTCGGACCTTGTCTTGGATCTCTTGTGTCCAGTACCGTGCCTTAAACTTGCGGCAAAAATCCTCGATGGTGTGTACCTCGTCTCCAATTAGCATCCACCAATCTTTCGCAGTACCTTTTAGAGATTGTCCCACCGTGTATTTTAGGTCTTCACCGTCTGTCACCCGGTGGTACTCCTCGAATTCTCGGAGGAACCGCATTGGTCTCTCCTTTCCGTCTCCGTTGTACATTGGTGGTTGAAGGTTGCCTGCGCAGAATCGGCTCATGTTTAGACCTCCATAGCCCGTGGCGTTGGTTAAACTAGGTCCTTTCCTCAATTGTTCTTCGCAGCTTCTGATCCTGACTTCACTCTGTTCGATCTTCTTCTTTATCTCAGATGTTGTCTTCATGACATTCTCTGAAATGTCTGAGATGGCCACGCTGTGTGTGGCGATTTTCTCCCGGGCGTAGTCTTGGAAGACTTGATTGTCTCGATCAAGTGCCTCCCGCATTAGGGCTATGTTCCTCATGGTTCGGGCATCGTTTTCTTTTATTTCCTTGGTGAGTCTTTCTCATATTTCTTCCCGAAGGAGCGCCGTTCTGGCGACCGCCTCGTCACTTGTTTGCTGGAGCTTACTCCTTATTTGTTGGTATTCCTTCCGCTGTTCGTCTTTTATTTTGTTGATCGCGCGAACGACTCGTTTTAGACCGCTTGGTAGTTCCTTCTCCGGCGCGTCGACTGTTGTTTCAGTATTGAGGCTCCAATCTTCTGTCTCGTTCACCGTCTCCGGAATGATTACCTCGTTGCTTGGTAGGATGTTCGATATGCGTCCCATCGTGCGTCGATCTCTTCGGCGTGCCTCTTCCAAAACTCCGTCTGCCGTGGTAGATTCCCATTGCAGAGATGCTGCTGTGTCTGGGTCGATGACCCGGGCTTGTCTGTGGCGATCCTCGAGTTCCTCCATTATGCGTAGCTCTTCCATCTCGTCTGCGAGGCTTTTCTCCGTCATCAGAGTTGCCCAGGTTACCCTTAACCGGTCTGTCTTTATTCAAATCGAGTCCCTGTTCGGGCGCCAAATGTAACGGTAGCAAATATCGTTATCATTAATTTATGCGGTAGTGCACTGACGTACCGGCAGGATTCGGATCTCGACTCGGAAATAAAGCGCGATAGACCAAGTTTAGGGTGAAACTCCCAAATTTATTTATTTTCTGATTTAAACTAATTAGTCGTGCTCGTTTATTCGTGCATTGACAGGTTGCGCCGCGTAGATTTGTTTGAAAATAATATTTGGGCGGGCTTGTGGCTCGGTGTTGTGGTTAACTGTTCGTTGTACGCTGCTGCCCTCTCTCGTTCGTGATCCTTTCGCTCAGCTTCTCGCGAATGTAAGCTGCTTGGTGGGGGGGTCCCCCGTGTTTGCTTCCCGGCTTGCACCGTGCTGTGCTCTCACGCTGTTCGGGTTGGCTAACGCTCTCTCGCTGTGAGCGCTGCTCTGATTGGCAGATACTTTCTTTTTCTTTGCTCGCTGCTGGATCGCTTGCGAGGTGGGGGTGAGCGCGCCTTGCTGTTCTCCCTCGTTCGTGGTCCTCGCCCTGCTTCGCGTGGATACGGGCTGCTTGGTGGGAGTTGCTCTCGCTCTCACGGCGTACGGGTTGGCCGTGCTCTCGTGCTGTGCGCGCGGGCTCTGGTTCACGGACGCTCTCTCTATGCTCTCCGTTGGCTCGGGCTGCGTGGTGGAGGGGAGCGCGCCTTGCTGTTCTCACTCGTTCCACCGTTCCTTGCTGTCGTGCTGCTCTGATTGGCTGGCGCTCTCCTAGTGATTTTCCCTGGATCGATGTGGTCGATGTTTAATCGATTGCGGAATACCCGGCACAAGATGGCGGCTACTCGTGACGGAGTGACGGCGTTGGCTCTCACGTCGTCGCTGTTTCGACCGTTTCTCGGGGTGATTTCGTGGTCTTCGTAAGTGTCTTCGATAGTGGATTTGTGTACTCGATGTTCTGTGTCCTCTCGGCTCTTCTGTGCTTCACCGTCGTGCGAGTTTTTCTTGTTTTCGCGTGTTCTTCCTCTGCCCGCGTGGTCACGTGATCACGTGCTCACTCGTGCGTATCGGTGTGACTCGTCTCTGGAGTTTTCGTGTCTTTTTTTTTGTGTTGTCGCCTCGTTAGCCTTCGAGAAATGTTTACTTTCTTCTAAAGGCTCCGGTGGAGTGGTTTGTCGTGTTTTTTCTGTGTTTTGTGGGGGATTTCCTAAGGAAATCTCCCTAGTGACTTTTATGTCTCGATGTGTGCGTCGATAGTGACGTCTCGTCTATCCCCTCCTTTCTCTCCCTCTTTTCCTATTTTCGGCGTGCCCACTGTAGCTTCCACCGTTCGCTTTTCGCAGCGATTTTTCTCCCTTTTCCTTTTCGAATCTTGCCTACTTCCAGACTATCCCCCTACCTGAGGCCAGAGGATAGCTTCGTCGTATGGCTCGATTTCGAGTATCTTTCCTCGGTTTCGGTGGCCCTTTTATACCCGGTTTTCCCGGTGCTCGTTCTTCCTCATTGGTTGTTCCGTCCTCTTCGTTGTGTGTGTGTTTGGCGTGTATTTCGTGTTTTTAATATTTTGTGATTTGCCGTTCACAGGTCGCGTGATCTTCGGGCCCTCTGATAGGCGCTTGATGTCGTCGTCGCGTTCCTGATTGGTGCCTTATGTCGACATCTCCTGGCTCGCTCTTCATTGGCTCACGGATTTCGTGCTTTTGGCACGTCATGCAGTGCCGTAGTTTGCGCTTTGGGGGCCCTGGCTTACCAGGGCCGTCTCAATTCTTTTCTCATGAGCTTCGTGGAGATTGTTGTGTCAGCTTTCATTGTTTTTAAAGCCTTCAGCTTGAAGCAATTAACCAAATTCTACCTTCGAAGTAGAAAAAACCATCTGGGGTCAATTGTAACACTCTTTCCAGGGTCAGTTGTAACAGTTTGTTGCCTGTCAGTTGGCATGAGAACTTTATATCTAAACATTGAATTAAACTTCAAACAGACCTTTTTTTAAGTTTCTGTGTGCAAAAATGCCTCTGCCATGCGTAAGAATCACGCAACGAGCCCGTACCAACCTGTCAACGTACGAAGAAGCGTATGAAGAGATCAAAAATGGAAAATAAGGACATGCAACCGTGGTGCATACCTTTAGGTTATGTCATGTTTCTTTGACAAGTTTGGAGTTCCTGAGTCTATATTCTATTATTTCATGATTATTATCAATTCGATACGACTATTTCCATGTGTTTCGATTTTATCATTGTGACCGTGATATATATCCCTCATGTGATAATGTTTGATGTTGTAATAATATTCTATAATATTGGTTACAATAAAATATATAATATTGTGTTAAAATCTTATGTTACAACTGTCCTCATCGACTGTTACAACCGCTCCGGGGTAGGGCTCGTTTGTAACAATTTCTTACACTTTTTATAAAAGGACACATTTTTTTTCTATCTTAGTTACAGACTTCAACATAGAACCATTTTGTCGACCATTAAATTCTCTATGCAGGGGTATACGTGCCATTTACGTAAGCATTATACACCGGGCCCAGAAAAAGCCAAAAGACGAATTGTTACAATTGTCCTCGGTCTATCCTACATATTCAAAGGCTTTGTACATGCAAGACACATTCAAAAGTACTTGATACGTTTACTCCAAAAAGTACTTGAAATACATAAAAGTATATATTTGATATTTCAAGTACAATACTTGAAGTACTTTTTAAGTACTTCAGGTACGTCGTAAGTACCGGCTACTTCAAGTACTGCTCAACTCTGATTGGTAGTGATATATATTACGGTAGAGTTTTGTTGTGATAGGATGTATTTTTAGTAGAGAAACCACTGTATTATTTTTTCCAAATGGGGTGCAGATACTTTTTCAAGTCTCCTGAATTTTTTTTTGGAGCAACTGCAAACGAAATTATTGCTACTACAATAAACTCATAACGAATAGTATTAAAAAAAAAAGGTTTACATCCGAGCAAGTCGAATGCCACGTTTACAAACGTAGAGAAATGAGTGGCAGAGCTGTAAATGTGCGTCGTTTGTGGTCATTAGACGCCCAAAGTTACTCGAAGTGACCTCGTTTTAAAACCGTACTCAAAATACATCGCGCGAAGGTCGCAATGATTAACGCACACCTCTCACGTATTAACATCGAACATTGCATATAGATGTTGAGAAAATATGAGTTTTATACTCGATTCAACGCGAACAATACGCAACGACCCACTTTGTACAATTTTCTTGCCAATCTTTGGTTTGATTTCCACTGATTAATATATGGGTTTCCCAAATAAATAGAATCAACCACACCTTATTTTTTTCACAGTGTTTTTTATCCTTGAGATGCCTCAAATTATAAAAAAGTAGAGTGAGAGAACCCCCCCCCCCAAAGTAAAGAGAGAATGCCACGATTTTCGGACACGAAAATTTAGTTTTCATTCCGTTCTTAATTGATTTTTAAAAAACATGGAAAATCTTCCACGCATTGTGTAACGTCAAAAATGGGAGTTTTCGCGAACTATTAATAATTTTCGACGTATGATGTGCTGAATTTGATCGAGACTCTAGTCGTGGAAATTAATTTCGGCACTACTCCTGGAATCAATCTCGAACGTGTCTGCCCCTATTTTCGAGTCTAAGCTTTCGGAAAATTACTCGGGAAATGGGCTTGGAATCACTGTTTTAATTCTTAGTCGCGTTGATTTCTATTGAATCTTCGGATCTTTCGCTATGATATAATTTACTGTTAACTTTACCACGGGGATCTTGATCGTTACTTTTATTGAATTACGGGGTTATTGAGGGAAGATCGATCGACTTTGGTTTGTAAATAATTACCTGATGTTTAATGGTTTCGACAGCGATGATTTTAGGCTTTTGGGGTTTCTTCGCTGATTCTATTTGTTTGAAAAATGTTTCAAGCTCGAAAATTGACGCTTAAGACTCTGCACGTGCCTTCAATCTACTGGGCCAAGGATTCGTTGCTATCGCGTGTAGTTTATTTATTTGATACCTTTTTCCAGCCCTTTGCGATCGTTTCTTTTTGCAAGGAAGAGAAGAATTGTTGTTCATTGGATTGATTACCCAAATGTGAATTCTTCGTGCAGGGCTACAATAGCCCTGAGAAAATTATGATTTCTTGGTGTAGGGCTACGGTAGCCCCGATACACACCCATCTGTCACAATTGGAAGGAAATTATGACTTCTTGGTGTAGGGCTACGGTAGCCCTGAGACGCACCCGTCCGTCACAATTGCAAAAATCACTGGGAAAACTACCGCTCGTGGGGCTGGGGGAACTTCACGTCACGTTTTATGTAATTATTCGTGATTTCGAACGAGTTACTAATTGCGAGAATCTCAAGTTGGTCAATTTGTAATTAAACCTTTCCCTGAATTTTATTTTTCCCGCGTTATTGACTTTTTATTCTTCTTCGCGAATTTCGCACTGAATCGATAGTAAGAGCGAATAGGCTCCAGTGGATATTAGATAGTGCGTTGCATTAATAAAAAAAAGGAGGGAAAACGAGACGTATAACTTTGTCAATATTCACTCAATAAATTTCCTTGATCCACGTTATTTAACATAATTAATTAAAAATCGAACTTTGAAAGAATGATGTCATCAACGTTGTGAGGATAATCGATGGTCAGGATTCACTTGAATGAAATTGGGCTTTCCCCTCAATAAACAGCTGAATGGTTTATTCCAGATTAATTAATTTCTGTCTCAATTAATGACGTTCACTGAATTTATAATTTCCCGGAAATAAAACGTTTATCATAATCACAAAAAACGATTTTATAATTAAATAGAATTTCACTTACAAGGTCAGATGCTCTCCTGATGGAAAAGGTGATACCATTGGTAACCGCGGTGATGACCTGAACGTGAAACGTTGAAGAAATCGGCGAGTGATCAAGGGCGTGGCAGGTAGATGACGCAATCGAAGAGCAGGGTTGCAAAACTTTTAATGAAAAAGTAATGCATTAACTATTACTTTTTTAATGGCTAATGAAAATTATTTCCATTAACCATTAAATGTTGAGTAATGCATTACTTGCAACCCTGTCGAAGAGAATGTTGATGCACAGATTTTATTTTTCTGAGATGCAATTTTTATTTAAAAATTATTCAAAGAATAAAAGAATGGTTTGCACTATAAGATCAGTCTTAAATTCCGCGATTCATTTAACAATAAGCGCGATTTGTACTTTTTCCAACAGTTCGTGGATTGCGGTCGTTGAAGTAAAATAAATGAAAATTATTAAACAGAGAATAATGACTAGGCAAAATAATATGAAGTAGAATAAAACGAAATCCAAAGTCTTTTCCGACATTCAAAGAGCCGATTCCAAAATTCGAGAATCAAATGAAAAGTCGATTTACTTTCGATTCAGAAACTCAAGACTTGAAATTCCAAACAGAAAAAAAACCAACTTCCTTCGAAAAATCAAGTGAAAAATTCTAAGTCCAAAAGCGTATTGTTTCGGAAAAATCCCGAATCAAGAACGTTTTGTCGAAAATTTCACAAGTTCAACCCAAGTTTCGGTGAAGACGATGAGTTTAGAAGTTTCCAGGTCGGAAAAAATCGAAAAAATCTCCCAAGAGCGCTTTTTCCGCGCTTTATATACCCAGCGATCCATGCCACCCTGATCGATTCCGGTGGGGATGAAGTGACAAAGATAGAAGATGCATTTTCCCCTATGAAATTTATTCCCGGCTTTCGCGAGCTTCCCTTAGAGATTGGGGCGCGGTGAAGGCGCTAGCGTAGATCGCTGAGTGGGCCCTATGCGTGTGTCTGTATCCCTGCAAACATATACGTGTATATCCATGTGCCTCACGCTTTTTACATTACTAGTTCGTAGACAAAGTTGATTCCTTATAAGTAACAATAATTTTAACATTATAAATATTGTTACGCGTTTATTTTATCATTGATAAAGTCTCTTTTCCTTTGTAGTTGATATTTTGTGCGTTTTGTTAAATTCGTTGTTCTTTCTTTTCGTTCTAGTATTTGTTGACTATTTTTAATTATGCTATTATTTATTTCGGAATAAAAATGTATGAATCAATCAGTCTTAAATTAAGTAGAAATCTTTTCATGCGGCAATTTCGCGTGTCAAAATGACAATTTAATTATTATAAATAATTTGTTAGACGATTAATGATTTTTGAAGTGACAATTTTTGAACATTCTTGAAAAAATTGAACCTGAGTCTGAAACATTGTTTTTCCTTGGTTTTTCATATTGCAATTTTTAGGGTGTGGTCGCACAGGCCTTTCGTATAAGTCGACTAAAAAAGAGGGGAAGGTGGATGACTACGGCGCATGACTAAAGAAATCTTAAGTCCCCTTCGTGCCCTCTTTTTCTCCAAGAAAGAGATAGGGGAAATATCAGGGTGGTTGAAAAAGAGGGTGGCTAGAATGAGGGGTTGGAGTGGGGAGACATTCGAGCGATCTCCGGGTAGCGACTAGAGCCAAGTCTCTCGTTTCGCCGCGCAAGCCCCGTGGAACGTCGAAAGAGAGGTGGGGACCCTATGTAACTGGGTCTTGCCTCGGCGCTTTTGTCTTCTTTCTTTCCTCAGATTTTAACGCAGGGAAATATTATTTCGAGTTTTCGAATTATTTTCATTTAACAATATAAGTCTTAACTTGTTTCTCTTTGGGTTTTATCATTGGATTTAACATTAAATTATTCGTCGGATGAGTTCGTAATTCTGAGTATAGTGCAAGATTTTGTTTTACAATTATAGATTTTTATTGATTAGTTCCTCAAGATATGATTTATATTCGTTTGACGTTTTTTATTTGAAGGAAGTAATTACTAAATAGGTAGATTGTATTTAAATGCTTATTGTATTTGAATGCGTCTACGTTATTAATTAATTTAGATCTGGTTCTTAATTTTATTCTTATTATCTATTTTCATTAAAAGAGATATAAATATATTTTCAACTATTTCATTTGTTTATCTAATTATTAATTCATTATTTATTCATTATTTGTTTAATTATTGTTCTACTTTATTGTTTATTTAATTATTGTTTAAATTCATTCGTCCATTTTGTTACTCAGCCTTATTGCGAATTTGTCCTGAAAGTTGATTATCTAATTAAATTGATTGTTTTTTTTTTCAAATTCTGTATTACCATGAGATTGAAAAATTCATCGTTATTTAGAGCCATTCCGTTCGTTCTTGTTCTGAGTTTATTGTAGGCATATGCATATACGCGTATATATATATATATATATATCGGTTTGAGAAAAGAGAAAGGAGGATCTTGTGTGAGCCTGTTTTCCGAGAGGGTGAATTCAGTGCCTCTCGTCATTTCTAGGACAGAACAAAATACTTTTTGCTTTATTCTTATTATCTTTTTCTAATGATAAGAGCATTTTTGAATCCAAGGATCTATCTCTTGGATTGATAGGCCTGTGCAGGGTACATCAGTTGGGAAGGCGACGTTAGAGTGTTTGACTTTATGGCTTTTTTTGTAGGAATCTTTGTTTCTGGTTTTTCCTTCCATACTACCCGATTTCACCGATGGCCATTTTCTTGAGATTTTCAGCTGGTAATGTGAATTTCTATTTTCTATCATCAAATTGAACGGAATACCATCGGAAACGACGAAACTTCTTCTCGAAAATCTTTAAATTTTTAATTATGTTTTTGGTGATGATTTCGTTAAATAATCAAGTTTATGGACGTTACGTCAGGACGTAACAACTGTGCATTGTAAAAAAAATCGCTAATAACTTGCATAAAAATTTGTGGGTGTAATTAATTTTTTCCCTCAATTGCGAATAAGTCTTGGAAAATATGCAGCGACAGTCGAATTTCGCTGACTCGAACCTCTATAACTCGAAAACCTCCATATGTCTGAGATTCCGTCTGTTCCTTTGCAAAAACCTCTGTAATTCGAAGAAGAAACAGCGAGTAACTTGAAGTTTTCCGAACGTGGCGAGGACCATTATTTTGCATCTGTAACTCGAATTTAACCCTAATAAGCCACACTTCCATAAAATCGCATAACAGTCACACTGGGTGAATTTCACCCAGGCTTCGAAAAAGTGATATCCTGCTTGAACAATAAGTTCTTAAATTTTTTTTTAAATATCTAGGTATTGTTGAAGGATCGCGGAAAAGGTATTTAAGTTTATTTTAATCAAAATTTAATGTTTAATTATTGAAAAACATCGGTAAAGTTGAGGTAACGAAAAAATGCCTTTCACGGGAAGAATCGTACTTCTTTACACGCTTGACATTGAGCAATAATATTTAGAGAATATATTCTAGAAACATTATATTTAAAAAAAAAAATTATTCCAATACTATCCGTTCAAAAAAATATTTTTATTTTGACCGCCAAAATTGCTTTTCACGAACGCCAGATGCACACTGATGGCTCCCAAGTCACGCCAACTGGATTAAAGTATAGTTAGACTTAAAAGTTAATGGTAGATGACGCCACGAGCTCTATTTCGAAAATTATAGGGCTCTACGAGGAGCTCGAAAAACGGCTTGAATGAATTTCTTTTAGTGTGACCTATTAGGGTTAAGGATGCCCAACCTCCATAAGGCAAAGGCTACCTCTATACCTCGAAGATCCAATACCCTGACCTCTACAACTCGAAGCGCTTTATGCAATATTCGCTTGTGTGTGGGGCATTTTTACAAAAATACGTTACATTTTGTACAACTTGTATTCGTGTATTTTGTATAACTTGTATGTAGTAGGGTTACCCCATGGACCTAGTATACATGGACCCCGCATGCCCTATGGTTGGCGTGTAAATATTTTGAAGGCAGCAGGACTGAGAGAGATGCAGAATAGAGGGAATATTCTCTATCTTTCTCAGTCTTACAGCGATATTCTCTTTCTCTCTTAGTCCTGCTGCCTTCAATTTTCAGCGAACGTGCGGGGTCCATGTATACTAGGTCCACGGGTTACCCTTTAAAAATTTGAAATATCATGACATAACGCTGGACTTAAAAAAAAAGTCCGGACATTTTAGTCAAAAGTCAAGAAGTTGATTGATTGATAAAAAAAGATAATTATTCTATGTTTGAACTGGTCAAGTTAATTGATACAAAAAGGTTATTAATTTATTTGAAATAGTCAAGTTGATTGATAGAAAATATTATTATTTTATGTTTGAATTAGTAATGTTGATTGTCAAAAGAAGATTAATATTTTATGTTCGAACTCGAAGTTGATTGTTTCAAGTTGAGATAATACTGATTAATTATTTCAACTACACTGTTAAAAAAATTTATTTAAAACAAATAAAATGTATTTGATGCAAGTAAATTAATTATTTGTATATTATCCCGTAATTAGTTATTGAGATGAAGTAAATATATTTTTTATAGAAATTTCATTTTTCAATGAGAGCAAATATGGAATTGTTTAAAACAACGCACCGTGAGACAGGAAAATATATCGCCTTTGATCCGTTCGCGCGAGCGACAATAAATGCGAGCGCCGCTCATACGTAAAGGGATCTGCCCCCTCTTAAATTGTTTCCTATCACGAAAATTTACACAGGTGCTGAAGACCAAGAGAGACTGACCAGCGAGTCTACACCCGGCCTTTGATCTATGCGAAAGATCTCGATCAAACATTGTATTTTCTGTATTAAAAGCGTTAGATGTATTTCGTTAATTGAATCTTGTGTGTGTGACTGTGGGAGTGAGAAAATAATCGAAGAGCGGGACCGGCTACTCCAGGCCTGCATGTGATCAAAGGAGTGTGATCCTGTCAATAAAATAATAAATATCAGCATCACGTGAGTCGTTAAAACTTTTATTTTCATCAGCATGATCCTCGTCTCTGGCTTTGTTTTCTTGTGGTCCGATCAACGGAATCCACTTCTCTCGCTCTTGCTAGCCGAGTTTCGTCAATAATTAAATTAACTGGCGCCCAATAAAATTATAATAAAGTAGAGCCCCACCAGCTGACGGACCACGGCCGCGGTGAGTGTGGTAATGAAAAAAATTACCGTCTTAACAGTTACTATACGGAAATGTACGGGCTACTAAAATATCAAACCCATTAACTTCAGTCAAGTAAATTAAAATTTGAATCAAGCTTCTGACTACGTGGTTCCCAAAATTGAACTGATTCATCCAACTCAATGATTGCTTGTACTCATACAGGTCATACTTTGGATTAATGAAATACTTTTCTTGAAATGATTACGAATTTTTGGTGCCGTGCATGTTTTCATAGAAGTTAGAAAATGCTGTCTCTGGATCTAGACAATGCTCATTTAAATGGAACATTCCATCAGTTTCTTCCAAACTCAAATCTATTGGTCCAATTAAATATTGTTTTAGACTACCCGTGCAGAATTATTTATTTTTTCCATATATTTATCAGTTTTTACGATGAAAATCAGTTCCATATTCACAATTAATAGTTTCTAAGGGTCAAGTAACAGACAAAAAAATTTTAAGAAAAAAAAAATTTTGCCCCCAGTGGGGTTTGAACCCGCGACCCTCGTTTTTACGCATATTCTAGATATAGACTTTTCTGACTGATTTATTTTTCTTGCATATTCGCGGACCCTAGATTATGTACGAGACCAGACTGGGATTTGAAACCTTCCTACCTATCGAGTCTAACTAACGACCTATGACTGGGACGCTAACCACTACACCACCGTCTACTTTTGATATACTGATGTAAATATCATATTTATAGAACACAGGCCGAGAAATAAATACGTACCAAAATAGTATTAAGAATTTATTTTCATTACCCGAAGGACATTTTTTGGTTCAACTTGTCTTTGAACTTAATTTTAAAAAATCAAATATTGAGTCAGATGAATAATAATAACAATAATAATAATACCAAAATAAGAATACCGTGTCATAATATTACATAATTTTTTCTTGTACCGGAAAAATGCACGGTAAGGTAAAAAACTTAAATTACTTGCGTCAAAAAATTTTGGTTAATTCAATCACAAATTTTCCATATACACAGCTAATAACTTAAATTTGTGTTAAATGAATTAAACATTGCGCTCACATTCAATAATCAATGCAGATAAATAATATTGATTTTTAAAATGAAAAATCCTATTTTAATACTAAATAATTTTTATTTAGCTTGATAAAACAGAATGTTCCGATGGATCATTTGAAGTAGTTGAATAAAGTAATTTTTTTTTTGTTATCACAGGATATCAAACCTTTGCATCGCGATATATTTTCTTGTACCAAAAAAAAACACAATTGATGTAAAAAATGTAAATTACTTGGTTACAATATTTTTGGTTTATCCAATCAAAAATATTACATATTCGCAACTCATAACTCCGGTTGGTGTTGACCAAATAGAGTATGACGATAAAAAATATTAATTATTCCCAATTAATATTTGTGCCTTGCTGTTCGTAGAAATCCTGTATTCGAATGAAATAACTCTAACTATCAATACATTTTAGATAATTTTAACCAAACAACTGCTACCAAGAAAATGATTTACTGAGCGCAATTTCTGTTTTTATTCAATGCAAAGAAAAATCGATTTATCTCAAATAAATGTCACTCAAGTAATTTCGTTTATGTGGATCAAATAAATTTTTTCAACAGTGTAGTTGCATGTAGTTGCCTCAAGATTGAAGACTGATTTATTAATACCTGTGTTTTACTTTTGAGTAATTTAATGTAAAAATTAAATAATCATTTAAAAATTTTCATCCAAGTCAAGAATCTGGATAAATTAAAAAGCCGGACACAGTCCGGACTGAAGGCTGAGAGTCCGGACATGTTCGAACGGATGGTAACCCTATACGGAGAAAAAAATGAATTCAGCATTGATTCAATAGAATCTGTCATTCAATAGTGCCAACGAAATATTTGGTCGTTGGAATACTATATAGTTTTGAAAAAATTTATTTGAGTCAACAATATATGGGTCAAAACGCCAATTATGGACGTCGGATCCGGCCTCACCCCTCAGATCTTTTTGCATTTTTTTTAGCTTAATGTTTTCATTAAAAAACACATTCCCAAATTTTCTCAGATTTTTTCCCCTCTAACTTTTGCAGTTATTACATGGGGTATTCCGTCTAGTTTTACCATTTTCGTTTTATTCATTATGACTTGCCATCTTCCACCACAATAAAACAAATTCCAAAAAATTGGTTTTTTGCGTGAAAATGTCTTAGCTTTTCAAACAAAAATATTGTTTCTTTGTTTATGCACTTGGAAAGCTCTTAAAATTGAGCTTAAATTCTAAAAAGCTGTTTTTTGGCCGTTGCCCAGATTTTGAAAATTTTTTCAATATTTTTTTCGAAAAGCTGAGACAATTTTAAATGGAATATGTATTTTCCGAGATGGGTTCTCCATAAACATACGAGAAATGAATGAATGAACAAAAATTGATTTTCTTTTTATTGCCATCTTCCGTTACAATAAATTTTTGTTAAAAAAATTCTTGTTTTAAGTTAAAAAGTCTCAGCTTTCCAACAAAAATATTGCTTTACCGATTATGCCTGTGAAAAGCCGTCAAAATCGAGTTTGAAATCTAAAAAGCTGTTTTTTAGCCATTGCCCGTATTTTGAAATTTTTTTCCATATTTTTTCCGAAAAGCTGAGAGAATTTTACATAACATATGTCATTTACAAAGTCGGTTCTAAATAAACATACGAGAAACATACGAGATAATTAATTAAATAGTGTTTATTAATTCATTTCTCGTGTGTTTATTTAGAACCCGCCCTGAAAATGACATATGTTATGTAAAATTTTCTCAGCTTTTCGAAAAAAGCATGGAAAAAAATTTCAGAATATGGGCCAAGGTAAAAAAACTGCTTTTTAGATTTAAAACTCGATTTTGAGAGCCTTTCACAGGCATTATCGGCAAAACAATATTTTTTTTAGAAAGCTTAGACTTTTTCACTCAAAAAACGTATTAAAAAAAAAAAAATCGTAATGGAAGATGGAAAAAAATGAATAAAATCAATTTTTGATCATTCATTTATTTCTCATATGTTTATGGAGAACCCATTTCAGAAAATACATATTCCATGTAAAATTGTCTCAGCTTTTCGAAAAAAAATTGAACATTTTTTCAAAATTTGGGCAACGGCAAAAAAACAGCTTTTTGGACTTTAAGCTCAATTTTAAGAGCTTTCCAAGTGCATAAACAAAAAAACAATATTTTTTTTGTAAAACTGAGTCTTTTTAACGCAAAAAACTTATTTTTTGGAATTTTTTTCAATGCGGTGGAAGATGGCAGGTTATAATGAATAAACCGAAAATGGAAAACTAGACGGAATACCCCATGTAATAACTACGAAAATTAGAGGGGAAAAAATTTGGGAATGTGTTTTTCAATGAGGACTTTCAGCTAAACAAAATGCGAAAAAATCTGAGTGGGTGAGGCCGGATCCGACGTCCAAAATTGACGTTTTGACCCATATGTTTTAGTTCTACAATTACATGGTGTTCTTCATAGCTTTCTCTCGTTTTCCATAATATAAGTTTTCTTTGAAAGAATAGTAGAACATATTGATAAGAAAACTTTGAGATTCAAGTGAAATATAAAATGAATTGTGCAGAATAAATATTTATTTGGACAAATAGTTTATGGAATCTGTGTTATCATATATGTACTTGAATCACTTCTCGACTTATGGAGTGTTACGGCGTATGGAGTGTTACGGCGATACATTTTATATTTGACAGGAGCTCATAACTAATCGAAAAAACTGTTTTTTTAATTGAGTCAAATGAAAATTTTGTTAGTTTAAACGTCGGTACAGTTAGAAAGATTACAACTGAAGTTAAATAAATCGTGAATTCGTGCCCATGAAACCGAAGTACGATTGGTCCAATTGCTTTTATAGTCGAAAAAATCGTGTGTGCAATTCAATCACTTTCTGATTTACATGAATGCAACGAATATGCTGTTGCTACTATTATTTATACGTTTGGGAAAAGTTCACAATTGCTCGAATAGTTTACTTCTTTTATTGAAAAATAATCAAACCTACGATCACTTGAACTGAACATTTGTCTACTTTGATACTTTGAATCGATTGTAATTAAATAAAAAAAATATACTGTTACTCGTGTTACGTCCGGAGACGTTAAGATAAATCGAGCCTAAGCGTCGAGCGGCTGACGCTTTACTCTATTGACTATTTTATCGCGACTATTGTAACGACAAATAATCGGGGGTGAGAATGTTCGCTGAAAGATCTCCGGAGACCTTGTTTTATGGACTGGTTGTTTAAATAGCTCCACGATAAGAGCCTGAGAATAATATTAAGTTCCAATCGCAATGGTTATTTAGGTTGGATGTTGCCAAAGGGAACTTTCGTAGTCATTGTGAGTCGATTGAATTATACACAGAGTGATAATTGTTTTAATTTAAATACCTTGATCGTTGCCAAGTTGATTGTTGGTTGGTGGTTGACACCTGGGTTGAGTCGACACTGGATATTCGTCTGGGTGAGGTTGATCGTTGATGAATGGTCGGTACTCGATTGTGATTGACACTTGTTTATTTATTCGACGATGAAACGTCAGATGTTTTCAAGTTTCGTACAAAGATACAATTTCTTTGAGAATACAATTTAATTTATAAATAGATGCGGTAACAATCTTCGCGGACAATTTGATTAAAGATTAAAGTTTTTAAAGACTAAAGACAACCCTTTTGTTCACGACACAATCAATTCCGAAGCTAGACGTAATCGCGGACAAAATATATTGACTGATTTTAAAGAAATGTAATGTAATAAGAATCGCAACACGACGCGATTAATACTGAAGCTAGACGCAATCGCGTTACGAGCAGAGGTTCACCCTGGTCTACCCATGGTCGTGGAATAGCCCAGAGCGTGAAAAATCGGTAGTTTATATAGCCCTAAAACTTCCACAACTCTTTATGATTTCATCGTCATTTTCCTATAATTTGAAATTAGATCGTTATCGGATTCTTGGTGGTATTATGTTCGCCGCTGTATCGTGGTCTCCTCTTGGCTTGTTGCCGAGTCTGTTTGCATAGGAGGGTACCTCTGATAAAGCGCGCTAGGTATAGAGGGACCCGAAATAATCCCGATGATTTATTACCGATAGTCTGGCTTCCGCTCCGTCTTAATCGTGTCCCATTCTGTTTCTTTTATCATATTTAGTCAAATAGAAAATTCGGATCCGTCGCGTGAGGAAAATTAAGTATTGAACGAGCGCGAAGTAGAGGACGCGATATTGGGGTTTCCGGCGTGTGTGTGTATGCGTGAATCATTTTTGGCCTAATCGCGTTATACACACACGTCCGGAGAAAAGACGAAAAGTCGTTGCGAACTCCTTCTTCAGAACAAAATAATGTCGTCGTGAAACAATTTGTATATGTTAACTAAATCAAGGCAGTGGTGAAGGGTCTAAATAAATTGTGCAATAAAAAAAAATAATTACGTCATACGTGACACTCGAATTATATATTCAATTATGTGAAATGTATATTCGGTCCACACAAATAGTTTTTTGCTTGAGATACAATAATCTGTTGCTGATGTAACAAATGTCTTGTTGTTTAGATTATTTGTAGGTTATTTCAAGTAAATATTCGTTTGTTCGAAACGATGATACAGTTTTTATAGCAAAAGATTTGTCACCAGAAACGAATATTCGGTTGTTTTAGTACTATATTTAATTATTAGGAACGTACCTATTATTCTTACAATGGGTTATTCAATCATATATTCAATTCCGGCCCTGCGGCAAGCGTAGTAGTCCTTCTCCCAAGTGGCAGAGAATCGGGATCGCACTTCACGTACAAGAATCTATTTAATTGTTAACAATTATTTAAACGGTGTTACCATATTATTTTGTTTCAATACTTACTTTCGTTGCAGAATTTTGTGTTCCGCCCGGAGAAATATCCAAAGAAAATTTAGTGCTCTATTCGAACTCGGGACCTTCTGATTACCAGTCGATTGCTCTGATCACTAAGCTCCATTCTTGCCTGCTTCCGACGTTCATTCGAATCATTCTAAGATTTTGTAATTTCATATTTATTCATGAAGAAAGTAATATTTCATTGTTACAAGGACACAGTCATTCATTCAAAGCTTTAAAAAAAATGCCAGAACTTTTTTTTAATTGCAAAAAATCACTCCGTTCAAATGAATCAATCTTACTGCTGAATAAAATTGAGCAATAAGCCAATCGAACGAGCCAAGTCCAATTAAGAGGATGTGAAAGATCTGTTTTACCGACAATTGTTCGAACAAGTCTTTCTCGTAAATGTTACAGAATTTTAAGAAAACCAAAGATTTAGGCCCTGCGTAATACATGTACTGATGCAGAGGCTAAACTTTTTATTTTGCCTCAAATGCTGCTGATCTCCAAGAAATACTTGTTCGAAAACTTCAGCTATCTCTCTCGCACTCATGTAGCAGCAGATCAATTTTCACATCCTCTTAAACCCCAAGCTTGGCTACAAGTTTAATATAAGAAACCTATCCAGATATATCAACGATTCCATGGCAAAGTTGGTAGGGCGCTCGATCAGTGTAGCCGAAGAACCGGGATCGATCCTCGGTACTCGACATTGTTATTCGTCTATTTTTTTTTTAATTTGTATACTTATCTGTTTATATCAATATCACCGACGATAATGAAATAAACAAGTTCACATTTAAAAAAAAATCATGGAATCATTTCTTGATGAAGGTTTGAAGTTATCAAATGGTAATGTCGAATGAAATAAAAAGTATTATGTGCAGTTCAATTTCAAAAAATTCAACATAATTGGGCTTTTAAAAATAATCACTGCGTTGTTGAAGTACGCATTCTATACACATTCCAGCAAAAAACACTGCCGTTAATTTAAGAAAATAACTTGCAATCAAACCGGCGGTATGGAGTCAACACTTCTTCTAATAGTGTAACTACTTCTGTAATTGAGTTGATATTTTCTCGTGTTAACAAATCAAATAATCTTTTAATTCAAAACAATCATTAATTGAATAAAGATAACTCACCGACATTGACAAATTCCTAATGAATTTGTTCAGGAATTTGATTTGAGTCTAACAAAAGTCGTGATGCAATTTGACTACAGCAATGTATTTAGTTCCATCATGTATAAGTAGTCTTTCTAATAGAATATTAACTTCCATCGAGTAAGTAGATTCAAGACTAAATCATTTTTTTTTAATTCTATATTTAGTTAACGTAATCGTATATGTAATTAAATTAATTGGTTTAACGTCTGTTGGACTGCCAACTCACTGCTGAGTTGGCAGTCCAACAGACGTCCCGAAGACATCCCAAAGACATCCTGGGACGGCAGTGGGACCATCCTATTGCGGTAATCACTGCGGACATTTCAGGTCCCATGGGAATCCCATAGGACCATCCCATTACCATCACGGGACAATTGAGTCAATTGATGTGATGTCCGAAAGACGTACTTGGGACGTATTATTGCTGTGTCTGATAATTCTGGAATATCTAGGTGACGTCTTTAAGAAGTCTCGATAATATCTTATCGATATCTCCACTTTGCTGTATTTGCAGTCCAAGAGACGACGTCCCGAAGACATCCTGGGACGACAATGGGACGATCCCATTCCGGTAATCACTGCGGACACTTTAGAGCCCATGGGTATCCCATGGGACCATCCCATTACCATCACGGGACAATCGACGTGATATCCGAAAGACGTACTTGGGACGTATTATTGTTGTGTGGGTAATCCGATAAAAGCATTACTTGGGACAAATAAAAGTCGCAATGAAATCTTACCGCAGCAATTCACTTACGTATACAATTACTATATGTAGTCCTTCTAGTAAAATATTAATTTACATTGAGTACGTAGATTCAAGACGAAATAATTTTTTTGGGAATAAAGTATTGTATGGGCCCAATCGCATAGATTGTTCAGTCAATGAAATGTGTTGTTTAATGAAATAAGAAAATCAAAATTATTATGCTTTTGAAAACAATGACAGTATTGTTGAACTACGCGTCTATTTACTTCAGTTGAAAACATTGCAGTTGAATTAATAAAATATATTCCAATAACAATATAACATCAATTTTATTGAATTAATTTTTTTTCTCCGTGTATATGTACGTTCTAAAATTAAGAGTATCTCCACTCTATTTGGCGATATTTGACGAGCCTCTACAAGTTGAATATTGTTTTGGCCACTCTTTATAATTCGAAAACTTCGATAAGACGAAACCTCTTTTACTCGAAGGAATTCAGCTCTGCCCTCGAAATTTCACTTAGCGAGGTTCGACTGTACCATCATTTTTCCGGGGTTCTGGGACTTTTTTTTCAATTTTTTAAAAATCCTCGAGAACGAGAAACCGTGCCGAGGTTGTCTCGAAATTTTGTTTACCTACTTATGAAAAAATTCATTCATTCATTTAAATGTCTCAAAATTTATTTCCTTATCAAAATTTATTTACTCGTCGCAAAATTCGTTTGTCTGTTTACTTCGTGAATTTAGTCAATCTTTTTTAATAAAAAAAACCATTCCATTAAATCTTTCATTTTCAACTTGACGTAAGCAGAATCCGCGTGTGGGTTTTACTACTGTGTGTGCTCATGGTCGTGAACACGTGATCCTAATTAGGGTCACGGAATCGGACTATCAAGAGTCGCGACAGCGACCCGAGACAAGGACATTTACCTACCTTACCGACGATGCAGACAGACGGCAGATGACGAGCTAGCGAAACACTTTTACCCGAGTGAACTCCTTATACATAGGATTTCGGCCTCCGGAAATAAATGTTTTTCGCACTTTCTGTAATTTGAATGGATAGCACTATCAACTCTACCTTCGTAAAAAATACATTACTATTGCATATTATTCATTGTTTTTCCCTCTTTCGATTAGAACCAATGCAAAAAGCTGTAGCGATAGCCGTTTTAATGATATCGCGTTTTTTTCTTGATCGTTTTCGTGCCGCACGGGCTCCCGAGCATCTCACGAAATTTCGTCCACATCTGACGTCATCATTTTTCGCACACTCTAGGGATGACGGGAAGCCAGGCACACAATCATGAGATCTTGTCTCGGTACACAATCGTATGGCCACAAATGAAAGAAAAATGTCGCCCGATGCAAATTGAATAAATTAAATGCAGCCTTTTAGAAATTGTGATGGGACAAAAATAAAAAAATTAATATTTTGTGTGTCGATAGTGAGATGTACAACCTCAAAAAATTAAAAATTATCTTTAAGGTATATTTAAAAGGTTTAAACAAATGAAAATAATGTATGTGCTCAATTAAAATAAAAAAGAATATTTATTTATAGTAGTATAGTTCGTATAGAAAACATTGGTGAAGAGATTTGTGCTGCCAGAATATAACAAAAGATTTATTGTGAGCAGTCAGAAAAAGTTATTTTGAATTCATTGTGATTTTTCAGAAAAATTGAATATCATACTTGATATCATTAATGTTAATCTTAGTTTGTATAGTATCTTGTTCGCTGCGCACTGGTCAAAATACTATCCATAATGAGGTTATAATATTTTTACTCATCGATGGAAGATTTTGTATCCAGAATCAAATTCGTGGTATTAGTTGAAAAAAAACACGCGCGTTAGAAGTGAAACTTCTTGCTTTGATCTCTGATGAAAAAAAGTATGAAGAATATCCAATATGAACGCAAGTATATATCTAGATGTTATTGAAATGAAATCTTCCCAAGGCTACCGAATATAGAGGTTAAATTGTATCACGTACTATTTTTAACCAAGATTTAATGACTAAGAAGAGTAAAAATGCAGGTTGGATATTGAATGAGAAATTTTACAAGATATACAAGTGTACTTTACAAGATATACCAAAGAAACAATTAAGTGTGCCAATAAATTTCTTTATTTTCTCAATCGCCCTCTTAATTAATGCAAGTATGATGTTAAATGATCAATTTTACCAGATATAAAAGTATATTTCACAAGTATATGTTACAAGTATATGTTATAAGTACATTTTACAAGGATATTTTACAAGATATACCAAGAAAAGAATGAAGTGTGGTAAATAATTTCTTAATTTTCTGAATCACCTTTCTAATTAATGCAGGTATGATATGAAATGATAAATTTTACAAGATGTACAAGTATAATATCACAAGTATATGTTACAAGTATATGTTATGATTTTTTTTTCAAGTATATTTTACAAGTATCTTTTATAAGAATAATTTACAAGATCAATATATTGCTGGATCCATGATTGCTCGAAGAGCATTTTGGGGCATGTAGTTTGAGTTATTACTCATACATTCTGAAATATTAATTTCTAAATATTTTTCATTTCTACACAATTTTTGCATTCACACGATTCATATCTTGAAAATCGTCGATTACAGCTATTTTGATTATAGGACTTTTATTCCGGCAATTTGGTTGATTTTGACAAACAAAAACAACGCAAGTTAAAAAAAGAAATGCTCCAAATTACTTTTCAAATTAATTCAATATAAAACAGAGGCTTTCAGTAGTAGCTATGATGCAGTAGCGCAGTTACTGCTTCATAGCTGAAAAAATGACGAATATTCCAAAAATCTATATCTTGGAATCTATAGACAGTAGTTGAATTTAAATCAAAACTTTTCTTACGTCAGATTAGTTGAAGTTTTGAGAAAACTACAACAAATTTTATTTTTTAAATTTAATGACAAAAATTCATATTTCGGAATGTAGGAGTAATAACTCAAACTACATTTAGATTTTTCTCACGTCTGATTAGCTTAAGATATGAAAAAAAATATAATTCTTGAAAAAAATAAATTGTTGATGACAAAGACAAAAGCGAATCATCGTTTTTTCAATTGTAGTATTTTTTTCGGATGTACGAGCCAATTTCACATAGAAAAGGTCCTATAATAATGTTGGCTACAACCGGTAGTTTCCGAGATACGAATTTTATTTATGCATTAAATGTCCAATATTAAAAAAATCATATCTCGGAACATATTAGTAGTAGCAAAAATAGCTATAGAGCTTTTCTTACGTTGAATTGAATGTAGTTTTGGAAAAAAAAATAAGTTTGAAAAAAAATCGAAAAAAAATTAAATAATTTATTCGACAATGATCCTCTGCTCATTCCACTCTGTTAATTTTTTCATTCGTGGAAAATGGCATAAACTTTCCGAAGAAAAAATTAAAGACATTTTTTTTACAGTGCTCGCCCTCAAAACACAGATTTTTGAATTTAAACACGTTTTTATGGGGTAGTTACTACCCTCAGAGTAAAACTGATATTTTTTTCGGAAAATTTAGACTTTTTCACGTGAGCTAATATTTTTTTAATAATTTTTTGTAATTGTCCGTAAGGAGCGAGCAAGGAAGTAACAAAGTTAACTTTCCTAAACATGGAAATACCCAATATTTTTTTTCTCGAAAACCTCTAGAGTAAAGAGGCTGTAATTTGGTGAATCGTCACTTCTTATAACATATAATAAGATGTGAGAATGGCAAGGGAATCAAAATTTTGACCCCGAAATGCTCTTCGAGCAATCATGGATCCAGCTATATACAAGAATGTTTCACAAGTATATTCAATAAGTATATTTTACAAGATATACCAAGAAAGGAATAGAATGTGGTAATTAATTTCTTGATTTTCTGAATCACCCTCTGACCGATCAGTCTCTATCATAGTGACAATCGACTTATGATAGCTGAAATACGATAGCTTGTATCTCTCTTCTGCCGCTGCTTCGTCCGATCGTTCCAATGTAAACAGCAAAGCATGCTGCGCATATACGTTCCTCCGCTCCCTCCGTTCTCTAGCCGCTTTCGTGCTTTTCCCTGCTAGTTCGCATATACCTGCCCCTTCTTCCTCGGCTCCCTAACCGCTACCGCCCCGTTCACTGCCCGATATACCTTCCCCCACTCCCTTCAATTCCTTTCCCCTGCCGTCTCTTTCGCTGCTAGTGTAATCGTTGGAGGGGAGATGCCGAGGTAGGGATGCCGGATTGTTTGTTATGAAAAGATCGATCTTCAGAATTGAATCGAATTGTCGCACTCTGTATGGATTCGGAAAAATATTGAACGCAAAAGATCAATTCTCACAATATCGAATGAAAAAGATTGATCTGCGAAAAATCGTTCTTTTTAGAATTGAGCAGGGGGGTGACACTGGCTACATATTCCTATACGATGACTGAAACGTGTTTTGTAGTCACATATTAGTTTCGTCAATCACCACTGCATAGCGCTGACTGTCACCGGATCGCTTCGAGCTGCTCAGGCCGCTCGGGCGCTATTCGCTGGGTGTGCGATGTTAGCGTCAACTAGTGGTTGCAACTACGGCGGACTCTGACATAGCTGTCTTATAGAGATTTATGTTCTTATAACATTCGTACTCAAAAAATACGTGTAAGTTTGGAAGTATATTTATTAATAAACAACAGCGTGAAATAAACAACAGTAAAAGAAATAACGTGTCACCATAGTAGAACGCGCCTTCTTTTTTTCTCCTTTTTCTCCAGCCTGACGTAGCGAGTTGTTTCTAGAGGAGAACACCTAGGAACTAAGTATCACATTTTTGTTACTTCGAATTTCAGTCTAAAGAGGCGTGACGGTTTATCGACCATTGACGTCACGGCCGTTGGCCACAGTATTTACGAGAAGCAACTAAACATCAAATAATTCGAATAAAATACCGTATTTTATATATATTTTTGACGATTATGTACATCTATAGTGTCGATAATAATGTTGACCTTATTTATTTTCCATCTAAAATGGCCAAATCAATTATTGAAACTGATTGAAACGGGTTTTCAAGCAGTAGCAGACGACCAGCAGACGATATCGCTATTGTGAATTATTATTATTATTGTCCACCAAAAGTAATTTTTTGGTCACCCTGAGCGCTGTGATCGACTTCGGTTCCCCCACCACCTACTTCGCACCCAGCGAATAACGTTCAAATCAGATACAGCAAAGTAAGGCGGTCCGGATACTATCAGCGCCACACCGCGGCAGAAACATATTGCAAACCACTTTTGTTCGCCAGTGTCACCCCCCTGGAATTGAGTAAGCAAACAACGTCAAATTCCTTGAACATTAAGCACAATTTAAACTTCGGTTATATGATATTAAAAATTAACACTAAATTAGAAAAAGTAAATCCCGTGAAAAGAATTTGGTATAACGGGTTTATTGTTAACAGTTGTCATTTAAGTATTATTCGGATACTTTACGCAGAATATTTCAAAAAACAAAGCTTATGAAAATCATTTTTCAAAAATCTTTGGTTACTCCTATACAACATCGTACTAAAAAAAAAAATTGCCCCGTCGATATTGCCCTTCAAGAATCGATTCGACAAATTAATCAAGTGCAAAGAATCGATCCAAAAGATCGATTATTGATACTAAAAAGATCGATCTTGCAATTAATCGATTCTCACTCCGGCATCCCTATGCCGAGGCACTCTTCTTCGTTGCCAGTTTCCTCACCACGTATCTTTCCCCTCACGTGGTCTTTACTATTTGTAACCGCTCGAAAATTGTTACCCCCTAAACAAAGAAGTTTCACTCCAAAAGATGCGAACCTCAATATTAATTTTTTTTGCCCACTCCACAATGAACAATTTTTTTCGCTGCAGGATAGACAATGGCATTTTGTTTGCGATGCAATGGACAAGATTCTATCTATAACGAGGCTTATGTTTTTTTTCATTCACCGTTGATAGATTTTGTATTCAGAATCTATTTGTTCACTGCACGATGGACAATGGCATTTTGTTTACCACGCAATGGGCAAAATTCTATTCGTAATGAAGCTTATGATTTTTTTATTCATCGTTGGTAGATTATGCATTCAGAATCTATTTGTTCCCGGCACAATGGACAATGGCATTTCGTTTGCTACGCAATGGCCAAATTTCCATCCGTAAGAGGCTTATGATTTTCTTATTCATCGTTAGTAGATTTTGGATTCAGAATCTATTTGTTCGCTGCACGGTGGGCAATAGCATTTTGTTTGCTACGCAATGAACAAAATTCTATCCATAATGAGAATTATGATTTTTTTATTCATCGTTGGTATTTTTTTTAATCCATTGTCGGTACATTTTGCATTCAAAATCAAATTTGTATTGTTAGTTGAAGAACAATAGTTATGAACCTCAGTATTAATAGCATTTTGCCCACAGCACAATAAAGAACATTCTACCCATATGGAGGTTTGATTCTTTCTCTCATCGATGGATGATTTGGTGTCTAAAATATAATTTGTGCAGTCCATCGGACAAGCGAGATCAGAAATTATTTAAATATCATTACATGAAATTATAAATAATATTAAATTATATAATTAACTAAATGGAATTTGGTAAAATAAAAAAACCGAATGGAAACACTTTGGAAAAAGTAGACAAATCACCCCCAAAAACACAAAAAATGGTGTACAAAAATTGGAGACAAGTACATTTACGAAAGTATCTCTAATTCAGTCATCTTACAAAAAGTTGTGAAATATATAGACATGGAACTGACAGCATGGATTGCCAAGCACATGTAGTTTCCTAAATTAATTTTAAATTTACAATCATGATTTTTAAGGACGGAGCCGAAATAAAAAAATTCAAAAAAATCTTCACGATGAAATTTTAAAAAATAGTAAAATCAAGTGAAACTTGTCAACAAAGAGAAACTATCAATGAAAAAAAATAATCAAAAAATTCAAAAGTACTTGGCGAGTTCGTTTTTAACGGACGATAAGTGAAAACGGGTTTTTAGTGAAAACAGATGATCATTAGAATGTCACTATGTGCTCATTGAAAAAACTCGCCAAGTACTTTTTATTTTTTTGATAATTTTTTTTCATTGATAGTTCCTCTTTGTTGACAAGTTTCACTTGATTTTACTATTTTTTAAATTTTTATCGTGAAGATTTTTTCGAATTTTTTCATTTCTGCTCTGTCCTTAAAAATCATGATTACAAATTTAAAATTCAATTAAGAAACTACATGGGCTTGGCAATGTATGCTGTGAGTTTCATGTCTATTTATTTTACAACTTTTTGTAAGAAGACTAAACTACAGATACTTTCGTAGATGTAGTTCTCTTCAATTTTCGTACACCATTTTTGGTGTTTTTGAGGGTGTATTTTAATAGTTGACAGAGAATTTCATTACGTCAAGAAGCATTTAAAAGAAAAAGGCTACACTGTACTCATGCCTGCGCTTAAGGTTGTTTAGAAGCTATGAAACCTTTGAATGTTAATTGTTCAATAAATAGCTTCTTAATCGTAATGAAATTTTTAAACGACCTCCTGAATACTTCATGTAACAACATACGAAGTTTTCAGAATTCTATTATCATTACTTCAACCTCCTTAAGGGTTAAATTAAAAAATGATGAGAAAATTCTGAAAATTTGGTATGTTTTCGTATGAGGTATTTAAGAGGTCATGTAAAAATTTCATGACGATTAGGAAGCTCGTTATTAAGAAATTAACGTTTTGTTAAAAACAAATTTTTAAAGAAATAAAAAAAATATTTATCAATAAACTTCGTTTTCTTGCCGTTGCTTTCAGTATATTGTGGATATTAAAAAATTGAGACGTCAAAAAAAAAATCTTATCGCAAAGTTATATCAGTTTCCATAAGACTTAATTTAATTTGATTTAATTTGTTAATCTTAATTATTCGATAACGAGCTTCCAAATCGTCGTGAAATTTTTACACGACCTCTTAAATACTTCATTGAAAAACATACCAAATTTTCAGAATTTTTTCATTAAACCTGATTTGCTTCTAAACAACCTTAAAGGAAAACGGAGTCAGCTCACAACGACCGAGTCCAAAAAGAGTACTCTTGCAGCGTAACCAAAATTTGCTGCGTCGTTGAAGCGGTGCATGGCATATTGGGTCAGAAGTATCAACTTCTGCATCATGAAATGAACAATAAGTTGCTTCCCAAAGTTTGATTCTCTGAAACAGATTTGATGCTCTGCGATGAAATACTGGCACAAATGCAGTTGCAGGAGAGAGTAAAGAATACCTTAGCATCGGAAGTTGGAACCGGACGCTGGAGTAGACGAAAGGTTCCGTTTCAACAGTTGACATTTACGGATCTTCTTGATTTTCCCGAAATAACCGAAAAAGGACAGAAAATTCTATTTACTGGATCGTACCAAATTCGTATACATAATCGAAAAACCTTTGGTGCCTCATCGTTACTCAAAAATTATAAAAGCCGTTGGTTTCGCTGTTGACCTTCCGGAAATAAATGCGGCATCGAAAAAAATGCTGCACAGTCACCATTTTGACATATATCGCCACGAAAAAATAATTTTTTTTCACCCATGCAAGATTTTCGTGCTTTTCACCATATGCGTAGACAGCCGAAAAGTGACTCTTTTCTGACAGCTAAGAGCGAAAACAGACGATTTCACTCTTAGCTGTCAAAAAAAAAAGCCTCTTTTTGGCTATCCACGCATATAGTAAAAAGCACGAAAATCTCCCATGGGGAAAAAAAAGATCGTGTGCAACGCGGGCCAGAGATTCGTCTTTTGTCTCGCGTGGTTGCGGCCCTCGCTTCGCTCGTTGCGGCAAACTTCACGCTCGACAAAAAGACTTATCTCCGGCCCTAGATGCACAAAATACTATTAAATTGCCAATAGATGTATAATAAAACACTTTTTTAGTAAATCCAATTTATTTTATGGTTTCGCCGAAACAAAATCACGAAATATGCGATTTTTTGGTCTGTAGAGTGACCTAGCCCCTTAAGAGCATGTGAAAGTAAATGAGCTGATACATGAGTGCGATAGAAATAGCTGGAATTTTCAAATCGGTCTTTCTCAGAAATCAGCAACAGTTGGGACACAATAAAAGTGTCATGCTCTGTGTATTGTGCGAGGAGGAGCCACGCGATGAATTTTAACCTATCAGGATTGTAAAGCCGAAATACACACTGGTGGTGCCGAGGTCTTCGATCGCACGAGAAATTAATCGCCGGCGATCGCGTGTTATAGATGACCCCCAAAAAACACCATAGATGGTGTACAAAAATTCCAGACAAGTACAATTACGAAAGTATCTCTAGTTTAGTCTTTTTACAAAAAGTTGTGAAATAAATAGACATGAAACTCACAACACGCATTGCCAAGCACATCTAGTTTCCGAATGTAACTTTAACTTTGCAATCATGATTTTTGAGAGCGGAGCAGAAATGAAAAAATTAGAACAATTGTTAAAGGTAAAATTTAAAAAATAGTCAAATCAAGTGAAAATTGTCAACAAAGAGAAATTATCAATGAACAAAAATAATCAAAAAAATAAAAAGTACTTATCGAGTTTTTTCACTGAGCATATAGTGACATTTCGGTGTTCACCTGTTTACGGAAAAACCGTTTTGACTTATAGTCTGTTAAAAACGAATTCGCCAAGTACTTTTTATTTTTTTGATTATTTTTGTTCATTTATAATTTCTCTTTGTTGTCAATTTTCACTTCATTTAACTATTTTTTTAAATTTTACCGTCAACATTTGTTCTAATTTTTTTATTTCTGCTCCGCTCTTAAAAATCATGATTGCGAAGTTAAAGTTACATTCGGAAACTAGATGTGCTTGGCAATGCGTGTTGTGAGTTTCATGTCTATTTCTTTCACAACTTTTTTTAAGAAGACTAATCTAGAGATACTTTCGTAAATGTACTGGTCTCCAATTTTTGTACACCATTTTTGGTGTATTTGGAGGTGATTTGTCAACTTTTTGCAAAGTGCTTCCATTCGGTTTTTTCATTTTACACAATTCGTAATTCCATTCAATTATACAAGTGAATATTATTTATAATTTTATGTAATTATATTGTTTTTATATAATTTATAAGGTCGCTAATTTCTATGCACTTAAAGTTTTGAACGTTCAGTTGAACGAAAAAGTTTTGAACGTTTAGTTGAACGAAAAAGTTTTGAACGTTCAGTTGAACGAAAAATGAGAAAAAGTATTATTCAACGAACAATTAAGAGAGCTTGCAACAACTTTGTAAATAATAAATTTGAAAATTCGAAGATATTTCAAGAGTTATTTCTAAAGGGTATACTTCTACACTGTAGGATTAGCAAATATGAATAAAGATGTTCATTGAGGGAGTTGAGATTGAAATGCTTTAAGCTCTCTCATTATTTAATGAAAAAATTTAGAGCGCTTTGCTTCCTTGTTCCTTCATCGAAGAACACTTTTTTCACATTTTCTAGTCCTATGGCATGGCAGTATAGGAAAAAACTGTCAGCAGTCAAACAAAGATATAAAGAACTTCAAAGTTTTTCTGACATATCACAATAAATTCAAAATCATTTTATTGCGGGAGCACAAATCACTAAAGTATTTATTAATTTAATAGTAATTAATTATTTAAAAAACTGAAATAAATGCGGTGATATAAATATTAACTCGAAGCATGTTTTATAAACAGATACATAAATAAAACCAATACGGCATTAAGTAAACAAAAAGTTACTCAGGTAGGTTATACACGATGATGCGTAGCTTTCTGTTTGGTTCGCTTCGTTGTTGTTAGGAGGGGAGTTTGATTCCTTCCATCGTTTCGTGAAGTAAGCGCTTACTAGCAGCCGAATTTTCGTTGTTTGATTGGTTGTTGGGTGGTGTCAAGATGTATATGGGTATACATCGTAATAAGAATTCTTCGTGCGAAAACATAGGTATACATCGTAATAGGAATTCTCCGGGCGAAAATATAGGTATACATCGTATAGGAATTCTCCGTGCGAAAACATAGGTATACTTCGTATGGAAAAAATTGAGGTACGAAAAACTCGCCATGTTTGTGATGAAAACGAGATGTCACGTACGAAAAATAAGTCCGCGGTATCATCCATATTCTTTCAGCTAGAGCACTGATTGTAGTTCCAATCGAAAGAGCATAATTAATAACGAATTTACGTTCACAAAATAATCTCCAAGATGCTGTCATCAATTAATAATCGATAAACGAAATTTTTGTATATAGATATATATTCCTGTGTATAAGCAGGATGTGTCGGGTATAAGTCTCGTGCGCTCCTCGTTTTAATGTACTTGTCTCAAGTCGCTACCGCGACTCTTGATATGTGACAGTAAATGTCACTCAGTTACACACACACTCACACACACACACACACACACACACACACACACACACACACACACACACCCGCACACACACACACAAAGATAATTTATTGAAAGAAATATTATATAGCATTAGTAGTTTTACAATATGTGAGTAGCACCGCTGTCTTTGGTCCAGTGGCTAGCGTGCTCGCCTTTAAAGCAAAGCATCTGGAGGTCTCGGCTTCGAATCCCGGTGCCGTCGTCTCGCTGGCGCAAAATATTGTGACGCGAAGGAGCTCCGGACGTACATAATACATCGTACTCAACAATGTATAGTCCGTAGACGTCCAATGTCGATTAGTCAGCGATTGACACGACGTAGCTCCGGCCCCGGGATGGGAACCTAGAAGACCGACTTTTTACGACACCGACAAACAGTAAAAGTAATCTCACTAAGTTACCCCCAAAGTGGTTCGGAAAGTCACTATAGGAAAAATCGTTGGTCCCGTCGCTAATAACCTCGGCAGTTGATGCGACGGTAAATAGAAATAATTCAAAATATTGATATATATGAGAGTAGCGGCACTATGAATATTTATTGATTTTAAATCTTACTGATAATAGAGTTCGGAATCGCAGTATATTAAAATGTACACTGATTGAATTTTGGTTATGTCTGTTCACGAAAAGGAAATTGAACGATGGCGCGTAGTGCACTTGCACGTCGGTACAAGGTGCGACTGTGTCGGTTGGCGGTTTTTCTGCAACTAATAATTTTTCTACGTTCTTACGAACGTGAAAATTTTGATGCTCAAAGGCGTGCTCAAATTTCAATCTTGATTGGTCGAATCGAAAAGAGAAGGGACAAATTGGAGTGGGGCACATTTAAAAAAAAGGGCGCATACTTGAAGGGCATGAAATATACATTTTTGGGGAAAAAAATTGAAATTTTCCGCGGTACCTGGAGGGTCGCGGGTCCGACCAGTAAAGACTACGAGTGGTCATAAATGGCTCAAAACCCTTGTTGTGTGCTCTGCGAATAAGGAGAATAAAATTACTAAAATTACCGCACGGCTTGAGTAATAAAATTCAATCGGCATAAAAGGTGAGTTTTCCGTTCGGAAAATCGAACAATATTTTAATGGTGGACAGCTGCATCGATGGTGTGAAAGGCGAAAGCTCGAGTTAAGAAACTAAAGTTATCATGAATGCTCGTGAATGAATGCCTTAATAAAAAAAACCACATCGTCGTACAGTATTGGTTTTTCCCGTTTGAAAAACCCGGCATAAATTTTCCGAGGAACAGTTGCACGGACTATGTAAATTGCTTCTTGAACGTTAAGAATTATTTTTCCTGTAAAATGACTATATAATATGAGTCACCGAAGGTTTATTCTATGATTAGGAATTTTATGAATATATATTTTATATCTATGTATCTCAACATTTCGGCAAAAATATCAAATCTTTCCAATGAAACTAAACACTCTGCATCAATATATTTAGCAGAGCATGACTCTTGGTTTTATTTTTTTCGATTCTTGAATATTTACGAGAAAGACCTAGTCGAAAAATCGTCGGTAAAACAGACTTTTCACGTCCTCTTAACACTACCCGCCACACGCAAGCTTTATCTAATCTGAAGTACTAAGGAATCGCGATATCTTATTGAAGCTATTTCGAAGTGGCTTTTATTGTTTTCGAGGCGAGCCTAGATGTTTTCATTCGGAAAGATACCACGAATGAAACGGTTGACCTGGGACACTGAAAACTACGGAGCAGTTCACTGAGAAACTGAGACGTATCAAGTGGTTGACCTGTACGCCGTAAACACTAAAAAATATGAAGCAGTTAACTTGAAGTCTATGGAGCGATCCACCTGGATACCGAGAACTATCGAGCGGTCAACTTGGACACAGATATTTGCGAAGCAATTCACCTGCCGAGTTGTGAAAATATTCATGTAAAAGTAATGCATTACCCATTACTTTAAGCAATGTGATTGGACGGCAAGACCGCGTTTCTACAGAGGCAAAACTGTCACCAATAAATTAACACAAGTGGACCGGCACGAGCTTATGCAAATTTTATATTATTGTCATGACAAGCCTGTCTTCAATAGAAACTGTATTGACAGAAATTGGCGAGGGGTAAAATTCTATTCGATCCAATGCACACCGATCTAAACTATACACTGCTAATTTATCGATGTCTAATCCGACTATCGACTGAATTATCACCATCATAACTGCCTCCCGCAAAACTGTTCCAATGTAAAACTGTACACCACAAAATGTTTATCAAGTTCATGATTTATTGCAAAATCTTCATGATGTGAAATCGTGCACTGCAAAACTGTCATCAGCTTAGCGCGCCATTGCGAAACTGGCAAGAGCGTCAGTGGTACACCGCTGAACCGTCACTGCTCTCACGTGAGATTTCAGTAACTCACACTAGTGCATGCTATATATGTAGCCTAAGCGTACGTGCAGCTTCACGAAACGTGGTGCAATAGGGTGGTCTGGCGTCCGTGCACGTTCTTACCGACTGTCGCTGCTCTTCGGTCATCACTCATATCGGGATCTTACAATAAAAATATATGAATACTGAAGGTTTTTGTGGCTCGGGCGCTACGCGCTGTCGCATCGTAAAGGTTTAGGTTTGGGGGCTTGGGTTTGGAGGTTTGGGTTTTCGATTCTTGTACACGGTGGCGGCGGCAAAATATATATATAATATAGAGAGATAAATTACTCTCAAAAGACATATGCACGTACAATATTGAGCAGCAGTCGGAACGCACGGCCGGTATATCCTGCGAGGTATTGCGCCGCGTTTAATGAAACAGCCCGTGCGCCCGTGCCTACTTGTAGCGGGCATCTTAGTGTGAGTGACTGAATTTCGTGATAATCCGGTCACGGTTTTAGCGTGTACAATAGAGCCCATGTTAGTTTCGCAATGACACGCTAGGTCGGTGACAGTTCGGCCGTGTAGAGTTAATGCGGTGACGGTTTACCCGGTGTAGAGTTTGTGAAATATTTAGCCTCTTCGGAGAGTTCAAACGGTGATCATTCACTCTGCGACAGTCGCGCCTAAAGTTTTTTCAGACCGGTATGATTTTCCCAGTGACCATTGTGCCGTGCACAGTAGATACCCCGGGGAATTAAGCGAATGACAATTTGATCAGCGATAGCCTTTGAGTATCAATTTAGATAGAAAAGAAGTTCTGCTCCGACAATATTACGAATTTTTTGTAAGCTCGTGACGATTTGCTCGTGTGAATTTATTGGTGACAGTTTTGCCTTTGTAGAAACGCGGTCCTGCTGATTGGACAAGCTTTCCATTACAAATGAAAAAAGTAATGTGTAATATTGATGCGTGTTCCATTACAATTTAAAGAAGTACTGTGCACACTGTTGAAAAAATTTATTTGATCCAAATAAACGAAATTACTTGAGTGACATTTATTTGAGACAAATCGATTTTTCTTTGCATTGAATAAAAAAAGAAGTTTCGTTCAGTAATCCATTTTCTTGGTAGCAGTGGTTTGGTCAAAATAATCTAATTTATTGACACTAGTTACAGTTATTTCATTGCTCGAATACAGGATTTCTACGAACGGCAAGGCACAAATATTTATTGGAAATAATTAATATTTTTTGTCGTAATACTTTATTTGGTCAACACCAACCGGAGTTATTAGGAGCGAATATGTAATATTTTTGATTGGATAAACCAAAAATACTGTTACCAAGTAATTTACATTTTTTACATCAATTGTGGTTTTCTGTGGTACAAGAAAATATATCCAGAGGCAAACGTTTGATATCCTGTGATAACAAAAAAAATTACTTGATTCAACGACTTCAAATGATCCATCGGAACATTCTGTTTTATCAAGCTAAATAAAAATTATTTAGTATTAAAATAGGATTTTTTCATTTTAAAAATCAATATTATTTATCTGAATTGATTATTGTATGTGAGCGCAATGTTTAATTCATTTAACACAAATTCGAGTTATTAGCTGTGTATATGGAAAATTTGTGATTGAATTAACCAAAATTTTTTAACGCAAGTGATTCGAGTTTTTCACCTTACCGTGCATTTTTCCGGTACAAGAAAAAATTATGTAATATTATGACACGTATTCTTGTTTCAGTATTATTATTATTGTTATTATTATTCATCCGACTCAATATTTGATTTTTTTAAATTAAGTTCAAAAACAAGTTGAACCAAAAAATGTCTTTTGGGTAATGAAAATAAATTCTTAATACTATTTTAGTACTTATTCATTTCGCGGCCTGTGTTCTATAAATTTGATATTTACATCAGTATATCAAAAGTAGACGGTGGTGTAGTGGTTAGCGTCCCAGTCATAGGTCGTTAGTTAGACTTGATAGGTAGGAAGGTTTCAAATCCCAGTCTGGTCTCGTACATATTCTAGGATCCGCGAATATGCAAGAAAACTAAATCAGTCAGAAAAGTCTATATCTAGAATATGCGTAAAACGAGGGTTGCGGATTCAAACCCCACTGAGGCAAAAAAAATTTTTCTTAAAATTTTTTTTTTCGTTACTTGAGCCTTAGAAACTATTAATTGTGAATATGGAATTGATTTCCATCGTAAAAACGGATAAATATTTGGAAAAAATAAATAATTCTGCACGGGTGGTCTAAAACAATATTTAATTGGACCAGTAGATTTGGGTTTGGAAGGAACTGATGGGATGTTCCATTTAAAAAGGCATTTTCTAGATCCAGAGACAGCATTTTCTAACTGCTATGGAAACATGCACGGCACAAAAAATTCGTAATCATTTCAAGAAAAGTATTTAATTAATCCAAAGTATGACCTGTATGAGTACAAGCAATCATTGAGTTGGGTGAATCAGTTCAATTTTGGGAACCACGTAGTCGGAAGCTTGATTCAAATTTTAATTTACATGACTGAAGTAAATGGGTTTGATATTTTCGTACCCGTACATTTCGGGTATGGTCGTTGAGGTACACCTCTTGAAACACGATAACTGAATTTATTTAAAATGCCATCGAATACTTTAGTCGATGTGTTCGACCAGTTATTAAATTTCATAACCTTCACAATAATTACAATTTTGGTTTTGATACAGTTCGAATTTTGTACACAGTTCGCAAATTTTCGGTTTTGCGGTTGATTGCTTAGCCGTGTTTCTATTCGCGATCCGCCTCACGCTCGGATGTCGCGGTATCGTGAACACACTCGCGCACTTCCTAAATTATCCAATCAGAATTTGGGCACGAACAATCGATGCCTCGTAAAACGTGTCAGAGGTAGGCATGGGCCTTTGCCTTTTCTGGATCTCAGATCCCATCCTCATTGCACGGTTGATTGGTCACTTAATTTGCGACGCGATGCTATCTCCGAAAACATTACTTCTGATTCCTTTTAATTTGGATGAGTCTAATGTGGTCGACCCGAAGGGTCGAACCACGGAGTTGAATTCAGATTTTCAAACTATTGAGGGGTTAACCATACTGGTCGCCCTTACGAAGACAAAAATGTTTAGTGATTAATGAGAGCGACCACTCTGGCCGCTCCCTCCGAGACAACTGAAGATTCATTCCTCATAAAAAATAGTCCTAAGGACTTGGTTGGATATCAAGGCGCGAGCGAGATGTTCTTACGCCGAGCGCTGCACATCTCTTGTACGTGCACACCCAGAAAAAAGATCTAGTCATAGATACTATATTCGTTTGTTTGAAATTTTTTTATTCATATCAACCAAAATTTTCTTTTCATCGAATATATGTGTATTTGATTCAAGTTCGAGCAATATTTACTTTAAATATATTTATTTATTTGAAACGCCCGTCATTCAAAAATTGTAGTTGATTAAAAAATCTATTTGCTGGTATTAAATCTTTGTTCAACCTGAACTAAGATCTAGTTAAACTTACTAAATTCCAGTATTCAATCATTGTTATGATAACCGATTAGAATTTTCTTTCAATTAAACATACGTCTATATGTTTCAAATACGTTCGTACATTCGTTTCCAATAGAGACTTATTCGTCTCTAATAAACAACCAATTCAACTGGGGAGAGATGCGCGCATTCCACCGGTATATGCGGAAAGTTTTTCCACATAGGCGCTCGTGGCGCGTTCCCGCCTTTTTTGCGAGCATTAACGCGAGCGTGCGGGTATATTCAGGCAATTATATATATAGTGCGAAGTGCAGTGCGCCGTTCGACCACGTTTTCGTTGATTTAGATTTTCAGTTTAATTTTGATAGTTTTTGTGTTACGATGGATGCTGAAACAGTTGAGATACTCGAAAAAAATCGACTTTCCGAATACATTAGCGTGTTTGAATGTAAGTACCTGTATTTCTTTTACTTCTCAATATCAATACACGATTCTATTGTCTATCTTAATATAACCTCAAAATATATTGCGTTCTTCCACGGCCCCCCAAGCATGCGAAGGACGTGATTATTTAACTGCGTGGAATGAATGTACGTTTTTAAATGCAAATTGTATTACGATGTAATGTTCGACGTTTTTTTTTCAAACACGTCAATTTTATTTCATCTCATTTTTTTAGATAATCGCATCGGTGTCGAAGAACTGAAAGAACTCACCTCTGAAGCGATTTGTGAACTAATCAATCCCCTTGGTGATCGGTTAAGATTCATTCGCGCTTTAGAGTATCGTAAATCCCACCCACATGCCGATGATGGATCGTTAGAACGATTGCCGAAGAAGCCACGGAACACTTGTTGGGCCAGTGCCAAAATTGAGAACGATTATTTTGAGAGTCAGAGTGTGGAATTCGAACCAGCAATAACGGAGGAGACCCAAAAGGTATAGAATAACGCTAAAGAGAATTTCCAATCTATTTTATCTGGATTATTGATATTTAATTAATTTGAAAATTTATTACAGCCTGCTAGCGACGAGAAGCTCATGCACTCTTATACCGAGAAGCTGTCGCACTCTCACACCGAGAAGCTGACTTCTCGCACCGAGAAGGAAATTTCATTCGAAGATACGGATGAAAGTGGCGATAACGCATCTGATGAAAACGCATCTCCGAATTCAGTTCCACCAAGCCAGCCGAAGTGTGCAAAAGCATGGAGTCAATCTTCAAGAGATCAATCGGAGGGCAAGCATACAAGGAAAAAATCAAGGACGCTGAGGTAAATTTTAATTTTTTCATTCTTTCTTCATTCACTCATCCACTCACTCCATTCATTCATTCATTCATTCATTTATTATTAATACTAACGGCACGGATTTTTATGGGACTTTTTTAACCACTGTAACCTCTCGATGTAGAAACGCTTCCCCTCTGTTCTTATCATGAAATTGTTTTCTTCGTTTAATGGCGAAATAAGAATTCTGCCATCAAGGCAAAACAATTTCAAGATATTTAGAATCCCCAAAGAGAATATTGTAAAAAATCTTCTTCAAAGGGAAGCTTTGAAAAGCATAAAATTTCCTTCGAAGAACTATTTTTCAGAACATTCTCGTTGCAGATTCTAAATATCTTGAAATTGTTTTGCCTCGATGGAAAAATTCTTATTTTGCCATTAAGCGAAGAAAACAATATCAACATATTTAGAATCCGCAAAGAGGATGTTGTGAAAAATATCTTGAAATTGTTTTCTTGGCTCAATGGCAAAATAAGAATTCTGCCATCGAGACAAAACAATTTCAAGATATTTAGAATTTGCAACGAGAATGTTGTGAAAAATAGTTCTTCGAAGGGAATTTTATGCCTTTCTGAGTTTCCCTTCGAAGAAGATTTTTCACAATATTCTCTTTGCGGATCCTTAATGTCTTGAAATTGTTTTGTCTCGATGGCAGAATTCTTATTTTGCCATCAAGCGAAGAAAACAATTTCAAGATATTTTTCACAACATCCTCTTTGCGGATTCTATTAGATTTAAAATCCGCAAAAAAAATGTTGTGAAAAATAGTTCTTCGAAGGGAGTTTTATGCCTTTCAAAGTTTCCCTTCGAAGTATCTTTCACAATATTCTCTTTGCGGATTCTAAGTATCTTGAAATTGTTTTGTCGAAATGGCAGAATTCTTATTTTGCCATTGAGCGAAGAAAACAATTTCAAGATATTTAGAATCCGCAAAAAGAATATTGTGAAAGATAGTTCTTCGAAGGGAAACTTTGAAAGGCATAAAATTCCCTTCGAAGAACTATTTTTCACAACATTCTCTTTGCGGATTCTAAATATCTTGAAATTGTTTTCTTCGCTCAATGGCAAATTAAGAGTTCTGCCATCGAGACAAGACGATTTCAAGATATTTAGAATCCGCAAAGAGAATATTGTGAAAAATAGTTCTTCGAAGAGAAACTTTGAAAGGCATAAAACTCCCTTCGAAGAACTATTTTTCACAATATTCTCTTTGCGGATTTTAAATCTAATAGAATCCGCAAAGAGGATGTTGTGAAAAATATCTTGAAATTGTTTTCTTCGCTTAATGGCAAAATAAGAATTCTGCCATCGAGACAAAACAATTTCAAGATATTTAGAATCCGCAAAGAGAATATCTTTTTGTTCAGCCCGAAAAAATATTCATAGGTCAACGAGTTGATGAGAAAATAATCGATGGACGCACGGTGAGAGTGCCTGTGCCAGTCACACTGACTTTTATACCGCTTCGTAAATTATTTACAGTTTTATTCAGCATACCCGATGTATTTCGAGTAGCAAGAGCGTTTCTTGGCAAAGACGTTGATAATCGTATAGATGATATAGCTCACAGTTCATTCTGGCAACAAAAGCAACAGCTTTTTGATGAAAAGTTTGTAATTCCTTTATATATATATTATGACGAGTTCGAGTGCAATAATCCCCTCGGTTCGCACACTGGTGTTTATAAAATTGGAGCCGTATACGTAAGCTTGCGCTGTTTTCCAGTCGAATTTCAATCGAGACTTGAAAATATTTTCATGGCACTACTTGTACATTATCCAGATATTATTATGTATGGTAACCGAGTGTTACAAATTCTTGTTGACGAATTAACATTCTTGGAAACTGAAGGTATCTCGATAGATCTCGGAAATGGCCAAAATCAGACTATTTATTTTTGATTGGCGATGATCTTAGGCGACAATGCAGGACTCAATGCTATTCTCGGGTATTCTGGCTGTTCTAGTAATTTTTTTTGTCGAATGTGTCGAGGTCATAAAGCCGACCTGCGAGAAACCGTGCAGGAAATTAACAATTTATTACGGACGCAAGAAAACTATTGCGACGACTTGCAATTGAACGATTTCCGACTCACAGGGATAAAAGAAATTTGTATCTTTAATCAAATACCTTCGTTTCACGTAATTGAAAATAACGCCGTTGATATTATACATGACATGCTTGAGGGTGTCTGTAATTACGATATGGCCGTGATTATCGAGTATTATCTAGAAGTTCGAATGTTCTCGCTGGAATATACTATATATCGCCTATATACTGAATATCGCCTATATACTGAACTTCGATTATGGATATGCTGAGGTCGGGAATAAACCTCCAGCCATTACAAATGCTATGTTAACGAAAAAAAAAACTTAATATGAAAGCGGGTGAGATGATGTGTTTCGTGAGGAACTTTGGTTTGATGGTCGGAGATGCAATTTCTGAGAACGATCCAGTGTGGAAATTATATATACGTTTGTGTCAAATTATGGACATTATAATGGCACCTTCATATCACGTTGGCACTTATAATCTTTTGAATATTTTAATTCAAGAACACCACGCGTTATATATTGATACGTGTAAAAGAGTCGAAAAATACGTAAGCGATCGTTTGAATCCAAAGTTCCATAATGTCACGCACTATCCACGGTTGTTGCATTTATACGGCCCATTGCGTAGTTTTTGGTGTATGAGGTTCGAAGGAAAATACGAAGAAGGTAAAAAAATTGCTCGAATGACTGGTAGCAGAGTAAATATAACTCACACTATCGCTTTAACCCATCAGATACGTTTAGCTTACTCGTTATCAAATAATTCTTGCATTAAGGAGTCATTACAAGTAGGTCCGCAAACTGCAGTACCCGAGCTCGATCTATTACCTGACGCTTTTGACGCCACGTATGTCTCATATAAATGGGCAAATTTTAATGGTCGTTTATATAAGCCACATAGATGCGTCGTTTACATTAACAATGCACATGACGTGCCTTTATTTGGTTTTGTGACGTGAACGTACGTACGGCAAAATTGTTTATATCTTACTTATAAAAGTGTACCTGTTGTTAATTTTGATGAACATAGGCATGCATATATCGTCGATGTTTCGGCTTTATTATATCCTCACGTACAGTATACGACTGTCTCAGATTTGTTCGACAGTACACCATTACATTTACGAAATATAAAAGCTTGCCATTATATCACATTGCCATATACATTATAAAACGACGTTGTGATATTGTAATTCTCTTCAATAAATAATTTCGTTAAGCAAGATTTCTTGTGTACAATCAATTGTTGACCGTGAAATAAGATAAGTTAGGGTCCGAATACATATTTGCTCAAATAAAAAAAACATGTATTAGACCCAAATAAATATTTATTTAGTGTATGCAGAGAAAAATATCTTCGACCCCAATAAATATTTATTAAATATCAAGAAATAAGGATTTGATTCGAATACATATTTCTTCAGTACAAACAAAAATTTATTGGTTTCGAATAAATATCTATTCGATTTGCAACTACAAAAAAATATTACGTACAAAGAAAAAAATATAGTTGATATGAATAGAGTCGTATTAGGCCGGCCTACAACTAAAACAATTTATTCGGGTTCACTAGGATTTAGTTAAATGAACTAGATATTTTTTCTGGGTGTGTAGGGACGTATGGACATCAACATATACAATGTAGTGCTCACAGCGTTTAGAGCATCCAAGATGAATGCAGCCTAAGCGACCCCCTCAATGCCGCGGAGATTGTAGCGCAGTAGTAGTGCTATGCGGGACTATTTTATTAATTGTTGCAAAGCAGGATTGCAACTGCCATTACGGGACGGTCCCGCCGAATGCGGGACGGTTACAAATATTTTGGGCCACCCACACCACTCAAGAAGCAGCTCGTTGACTCTCCTTATTCTAGTCTTATTGCCGGTAGCATTTTATATGCTGATGTATACTTGCTGTAAGCGTGTAAAGCCGGAGACACAATGACAAAAATAAGGAATAAGGAATAAGGAATAAAAAATCAGCCATCCAATTGACGTAGTTTCTTTAAAGTGCACGGCTCTTGGCTGATTCTTATTCCTTATTTCTTATTCTTATCATTGTGTCTCGGGCTTAAGCGTTCAGTATAATGCAGCCGAAATTCGCTTTCGTTTATCGATGATTTTTATCTGTCATCGTAATCACGGCCCACGGTCGTACAAGTAAGTTCTTGCAACGAAGCCGAATTTTGGTGGTGGGGGAACGTCGCCTTAGCGTCCACGAATTAGTGCGTGGTGACGCTACGCACTAATGGAGTCACTGGTGTAGGGGAATTTTATGTGAAACATAACCTCACACCTTAAATCTGCGGCAACGGTGAACGGCTGCCTGCATGATATTTTCGATTTTTGTGAGTTTTGTGGTTTTGTGTGACAAGAAATAATAATTATTGATGTTAATTGCTGTATTCCTATCTTTTATTTTGTTTGGAAGGATTACGCATATTTTCATATGAGAAGATGGGTTAGGATTCCACGCGCAGACTCACGACAAAAAGTCAAGGTAAAAAGTTGACGCTAAGAGGACGTTCCCCCACCACCGTCGTTGCAAGACCTTACTTGTACGACCTTGTCACGGCCGTTGTATTGTTTTCTTAAATTATAATGTCGAAAAATATGACATGTGATTTTTTAAAGTGACCATTTATGCAATTCGATCGAGTGTAGTATGGTGTATTGTGTGGGGTTGTTTTTTCATTCATTAAGAAAATTGTGCATTTCAGGAACATAAGCTTATGTTTCATATAATTTTTTTCTTTGCATAAAAGTAATAATAATATTTGAAAAAAAAATTAAATACATAGAAGTGTACTAATTTTCAATCATTATATTTTAAAGAAAAATAACATTTCATCAAATAGTAAGAAATGGCTAAAAATTTTGTCCAATTAGTGTTTTTTTGGCGAATACGTTAAAAAGTTTTAAACGAATAAAACAAAAATATTAAAAATTCCATGTTAAAATTGTTTAAATCATTTAAAACTCTTGGAATAGTTAAAATGTATGAAAATGGGAGAACATGTTAAAAATTAAAATAAATCGTTCACGCATCTTCATGCAATGAGTGAAAAACTGAAAAAGAAAGTTATTTTCGTTAAAACAAAATGGTTCAACGAACTGTGAAGACTTCAAACTCTACAGGACACTTCTTTATGATTCTATAAAGAAAGTCTATAAGTTACAAATACATTGGTTCACAGGTTGCGAAGATCTGACTCTGGACGGACACAAAAATGGTTTTTTGGCGCAAAAATGGCTGTTTTTTCGGGAAATTTCATATTCAACATTGTCTGAATGGATTGAGTCAAAACAGGATTCGAGATTATAGTCAAACAAAACTCTGCTATGAATTTGAACCCGATCCGTTCATGGATCGCTGAGTTATAAGCACATACAGACATCCGAGGTGACGGAGAATCCAAAATTTTTGGTTTTGGTAAAAGATGCCAACATATGTTGGTATAAAGTTTATATGGTTGTTTTCATAAGAAATGTGTTTTTGGAAGGCAATATTAATAAGCACTTTCCATGCATGGTGAGTACCTAAAAAGTAATGTGTAATGGTTGCATGTCCCATTACAAATAAAAAAGTAATATGTAATGGATGCATGTGCCATTACAAATTAAAAAGTAACGTGTAATGGATGCGTGTTCCATTACAAATAAAAAAGTAATTTGTAATGTATGCACGTTCCGTTACAAATTACAATTTATTTAAAAAAACTAATTTGCAGGGGAGAATATTCCATTACAAATGGAGAAATTGCCGTGCTCGTATTAGAAACTTGCACCGTACTGTCTCATTATTTTATTTCGCTCACTAAGAGTTCATCCACAATTATCACAAATGATCCATAAAGTTAAAAAAAAATGAACATGCACATTATTTAGAGATTCAATAAAGCGACAAATCTTGTATCAGTAACTTGTAATTTTTATTAGATTGCTTATAATTATTAGTAAAAGCGTGTAAAAGCAAGTTGAATATACAGTTGGATAATTTTTGGGGTTAAGTACATTTTCGTACTTCATATTTAACGATGAACTGTGTGTTTTTTTGTTTCTAAAGCATCCAGATCGACAAAGACTCTTGTTTTTCTACTTTTCTAATTTTATCGATTTTATTTTTATTAGTAAATGATTTATTTATTAAAGAATGTATTGTAAAAATTTCACGAAAAGATAACCTTTTAATTTTACGCGTGACCTTATTTTTCTATCCCAGAGAAATACATATTTTTCCCACATTTTTCACACTAATGCACACGGACAACCGCATGCACAGAATTATTTTTGCGTGGCGTCTTCGGCAAAACAATAGGGATAGTACCCACATGACCCGAACCTATCCGGATGTTTGCGATTGATTTCGAATACTGATGACGTGCTCAAACAATATTACAGTGAGACTCCACTTGCTTTTCTTCCATCTCAATTTGTTTCGAGTGAAATAAAATAATGAAACAGCAATGTGCAAGTTTCTAATGCGAGCACAACAATTTTTCCATTTGTAATGGATTATTCTTCCCTAAAAATTAGGTTTTCTAGGCACTCATTCATTTATGACAGAAAGTGCCTATTGCAACCGCCTCGAATTCTACGTCGGATGTCCGTCCAGACCCAGATCTCAGAAACCGGTGTAGGTACGGAATTCAATCTTCTTTGGAAGGTAGTTGCGTATGGTTGTATTCTTCATGCCCGAGAAATTTAAATCTAATCGGATACTGTAAAACAAAGATTTAAAAAAAAACAATTTTTAAGCAAAAAATGACGTTTTATGACAATATGTAGTTGAAATTTGGAATTTCGCGAACGAATTTTTCTCTTACTCACACAATGTGTGTATATGATTGTAAACAAATGTCTCACGAAGTATGGATCCAATCAGATACCATTACGTTTGCTATTTTTGCAAAAAACACAATTTCAACCCAAAAAAATGCTATTTCTGTCCATATGCACTTGGAACTTGGAATTTCACGAACGATTATTTCTCTAACTCACACAATGTCTGTATATGATTGTAAACAAATGTCCCACGAACTGTGAATCCAATTAGATACCATTAAGCTTGCAAATTTTGCAAAGAAAACACAATTTTTAACGAAAAAACAGCCATTTCTGTCCATATGCACTTGGATCTCCGAAGTTCACGAACGAATTTTTCTCTAACTCACACAATGACTGTGAATAATTGTAAACAAATGTCCCACGAAGTATGAATCGAATCAGATACCATTAAGTTTACAATTTTTGCAAAGAAAACACAATTTTTTACGAAAAAAGGAATTTCTGTCCATATGCACTTGGATCTCGAGAGTTCACGAACGAATTTTTCCCTAACTCACATAATGTCGGTATATGATTATAAACAAATGTCCCATGAAGTATGAATCTAATCAGACACTGCTAAGTAAATAACTTTGAAAAAAACTATTTTTTTAACCAAGAAATACTATTTTTCTCACTGACAGAATTTCCTTATGACTGTAAACAAGAACAAGCACATATTACTTTCACGTAAAAAATAGACCTGCCCACACAGCAATATGACGTCTGAAAGAATTTTTGTAGATTTCTCATATAAGATTTGGACATCCGAATACATTTTCTAAAAGTTATCTTAATGAGTTCGGAAAGTAGTCGAATGCGCCGTTTTGAGGGATGATTTTGATATCTGTGAAAAGTTGTCTCGAAGATAACTTTTTCAGACTTCTCGAAAAAGATATTGTAAAGACTACTATTTCGAGATTCCTTCACAAGATAACATCGTCAAGATAACTTTTTAAGAGTTCCTTTAAAATGATTAAAAATTAATTTTTTTGTCATTTCCATCGTTTGCAAAAATTTTTAATACGTATTTTTATTTATTTACACCAAGAAAAAGAATTTATTTGGTTTAAATAAATTTATTTGAAATAAATAAAATTTTATTCAAATACCGGCTTAAGGGGGTCAAGTCAGTTGAGAATTTGCAGTTGCAAAACTGCAAGATCTTTTTTCGAACTCTGCGTAGAAATATAACCGATAGGTTATATTCTTCTACGTTCTTCAAGCTTTCTTTCAGCTCAAAAGATAACCCTTAAGATCCACCATCACCCTGATGCGCAGTGCTTGAAGTTTTTCCAGTCTGCGCGTGATTCAGAAAAGACCGGTCAACGGATCGCAGTCTAAATAGTCTCATTTTCTTCGCAACGAATCCCCATCGGGGATGAGTGCGGCACATTTTTTTTAAGGCCTCCATTTCAAAGGGACGGAGCAGTTTTATAACAATTCAGTTCATTTTGCTCCTTCGCTGAAAGTCAGCCTTAAAATTCACACTTCAATTGACCTAAAACAAAAATGTGCCGCTCTTATCCCCGATGAGAATTCGTTGCGAACAAAATGAGACTAGTTGGACCTCGATCCGTTGACCGGTCTTTTCTGAATCACGCGCAGACTTTTCGAAGAACCAGATTTCGGGGAAGGCCTCGCAAGGTTGAAGATGTGGCAACTTTTTTTTTCTTTACTCTTTCGCAGCTGCTGAATTTTTCCTGCAAAACGAAAAATGTGTCACAATATTTTTCACACAGATAACAATTTTTTTTGCATAACTTTTAATTTTTATACACCAATTTAAACATTTTTAAATACATGAAAAACTCAAAAACTGCTCTCAATTATCATTACACTTGCGCAATTGTAACAAAATTATCGAGAAAACGAAATGTCACTTTCCTTGCTATCCACGCGTGACAACAAATTTATTTTCGTTGAGCGGTTGAAGTGGCGCATGAATTTATTTCCAGAAAACACATTCATTATCGCTCGTATATAATTTCCGAAAACATTTACTAATATACACATCATAAATAAATAATAAAAGACGCCAAACAAAAAGCACCGGCGAAACTATTATGACAGTCACAGTGAGGTTAGTCACAAGCAGCACGGGCCAAATCTCGTGTTCCGAAACCAATTTTTTTTTAGTTTTTCCATCACTCACCTCTCATCTTATTCAAGCGTTCTGATTGGCTGGATGTAATGCATGAACCATTCAGAATGATTGAATTAGCTACAGCCGCTGAGGCTTCCGCGTGAGACGTTGCATTCGCTTGGACGCTTTGAGCGCCGTAAGCGCGACATCCTGTAGTATTTTCCCTGCACTAATTGTTTTGGAAGCTTACACGCTCGCGAGCGTCACATCCCGTAGCATTTTATATGTCGATGTATATCCATATATACGTGCTGACAGCGCGTAAGCGTCCACAGCGAATGCAGCTTTTATATATCCATGATCTATGCATACGTGCTAAAAGCGCATAAGCCTCCAAGGCTGCGTACGCTTGGACGCTTTGAGCACTGTGAGCACCACATCCTGCATTTATGTCGATGTATATGGGGCATTCCACGCCAAATCGACCACTTTTGAACCTAACCCTTTTCGATTTGGCTGAAAGTCTTTTTCTAGCCTATGAAAAACGTTTCTCAGAATTTTTTTAAATTTTTTTACCCAACCAAAAAAAAGTTCTGAATTTTTGAAAGAAATGGCTTTTTTTTGGATTAACTATAACTTTTCCAAAATCTGACTTATCGGAACCATTTTTTTCAAAATTTCCGTTTTTAAATGTACTTTTTGAAAAAAAATACAAAAAAAATATTGAAACCCATCTTCATCGTTTTTTTTTTTAGATTTTTGGATAAAATGGAAAATTTCTCGATGATTACCATTTTTGATTTTTTTATTGTCATTATATAACTTTGACATATTTTGCAAATCCTCAAATTTTTTCAAAGTGGTGTTTTTATTATTTCTATTTTTTTTCTAATTAGAAGAAAAAAAATTTTCAACTAGCCTTAATTTTTATAACACCATTCTGAAAACTTTTGAGGGTGTCCAAAGAACTTCTAAATTTAAAAAAAGAAATGAAAGTGTCAATTATGGAAAATAATTGATTTTTTTTCGAAAAATTAAGATAAAAAATAGAAGGAAGCTCTGGATAATTTTTATATAAAAAACCGGATTTTTCGGAATTTTTCCGAAATTATATTCCTTTGTATTCATTTTTTTAGTCACTTTGTTACATTTTGGCCCGTAACTTGGCCATTTTGGAAAATTTCGACTTATCGCTTTGAAAATAGATGCAAAAGTGATAAAAGATTATAAAAATTGAATTAAAAAAAATCGATTTTTTTGAGATTTCAACTAAGTCGGCCCTCTTAGTCAGAGATTTATTAGGCCACTATTCAAAGGAATCAGTACATTCAAATAAATCTTCTTTCTGGGAGTACATAGGCACTGGACGGACTGTATTGAAAACAAAATTTAAAAAAAACTTAATTTCATCATTTCAATTTCATCTGCCTCCACGGGGATTCGAACCTGCGACCTGCCTATCTATCCTCCTTGCGAACCTAACACGCTACCTATTACGCTAGCGACTACTTATGAATTCTCTTTACTTATATGATATATCAGTGGTGCAATCTCAGATTTTAAACGGTTCCAATATGTATCCGAACAAATATTATCACGTAGTTCATCTGGATATGCGATTTCTAATAACTATTTAATATTAATTCCGGAGATCTCTTAAGGGGAGGGTAAACCCCCTCCCCCGCCTTACCGCTCTCTTGAGTGCGAGAGAGATGGAGCTAAAACTTTTAACACATTTTTCTCGGAGATGACTTGATGGAATGAAAAAAAAATATAGTGGTGCCACCTGTACACATTAATTACGCAGGCGACCCCACTAATCTTTTTTCATTTCATCAAGCCATCTCCGAGAAAAATGCGTTACAAAAATTTTGAGGTTATGTTGACCTTCTAACATTCTTCTTAAGTAATTCTTATTTCAGACTTCTTCGGACTAATGTCTGCGAGATATCATACGTGTTACTCTAGAAGTAGTCTTGAAAAAGAGTTCGCGAGGAAGTATCTCTTGCTTTGTATTGGATGACTTATACGGAATATCTTGAAGATATATTCTAAGGATATCTGACAGTTGATTTTATTCCGAAGATCTCTCAAGTTATTCTTATTTCAGACTTCCTCAGACTATACCGTCGGCGAGATATCTTATGTGTTGCTCTAGAAGTAGTCTTGAAAAAGAGTTCGTGAGGAAGTATTTCTGACTTTTATGCTGTGTGGGTGCGCACACGACGTCGTGATGGATGCCTCTACGCCACGTGCTGAGTAAAAGAGGAACTAAAAAATCAAAGAATGCGTAGCAGCCGGCCTGAGCACGCCAAATTCAAAACCCATATTTCTCTTGATTGATTAATAACCAAAAGCTTCTTTTACTTATGATAAATGTACTAATAATCATTAAATGATTAGAATTTTATGATAAATATACCCAGGTCAAATGTCACTAATATTCTTCATTACTGCCTAATATTTTCACAATTTTGCAAATATAATCTATCAAAGCATTTCAATGTATTGATTGTTTAGATACTTTCATATCTTATTGATTATATTCAAGTCTGTTTTTTTATTAATGATTAATAGAATTTATTGGATTACTCGATGTTGACAATGAGTCAAAGAGTTTATATTACGGTGTAAGTGCCTATTAAAACGTCCCTTAGGGACATGTTAACCAACATTTAAAATATATCACAAAAACAAAATGTATGATCCTCATATTCTAAAATTGTGAGTGTCTACTAATATAATCCTTAAAATTCGATCAACAACTTTATGAACAGTTGCCCCTATGAAGAATGAAACATGTGGCTCAATATTATCAAAAATAATGTAAAGTAACATGAAAACAATATAGTATTTCCATATCAAATAAATTAAAACAATGATCAAAAATACGGCGCGCGAGGCGCGTCGACAACAGCGCGCGAAGCACGGGGGGTTTGGGGGGCGAAGCCCCCTGATGAGTATGCGAAACGTACTTGTTTCAATTGTAATTTGTTTTGGAGCTCCCAGTCATTACACGTTATTTTTTTTATTTGTAATGGAAGCTGCATCCATTACACGTAATTTTTTTTATTTGAGGTTGACCTGGACACCGAAAACTATGATACAGGCAACCTGGACACCGAAATCTATGACGCGGTTCACTTGGACACCGAAAGCTATGGAGCGATCCACCTAGACGCCGAAAACTATGAAGCGATTGACCTGGACACCAAAATCCATTATGCAGTCAACCTGAATACCGAAAACCATGGTCCTCGCTTGCATGGTTTCTGTCAAAAACGAAAGTAGAGAGGGATTGCTCACCAGCTACTCAAATGTTTCTATCAAATTAATATTTTTTGTTTGATTACAAAGAAATACTCGCGATGCCGCCTGTTGATTGCGTGACGATTAACATACAATGACTTATCGTATAGTGATTTCTCTGATATTTGATAGTTCTGGATTATGTCGTTTCTGCAATGAATCATTTCTGGACTATGGCGTTTCTAGATTGTGACAGCCTATCGTTGTAGACAACCTTTTTTACTGACATTATTAGCTGCTCCATCATGGGGTACGTTGTTTTGCGGCACAACTAGCCCCGAGCCAATGGAACTTTGAACTCCAATTTCCATTTTTTGAGATTATCTTAAATTCTAATACAATAGTAAAAAAAAAGTCGAAACTGATATTCAATCAACATTTCCTACAGTGTTACCAACTGATAAGTGCAAATCATACAAAAATAGCTATAAGATTCATTGAAATTGACCAAAAAGTTTAAATACGAAAAAATATACTTATGTCACTTTTAATAACCGTCAAGTGAAAACCACTCTTGCTGGTCGTCTACAGGTCATTAACATGGCTCCAGAAACAGCTCGATGGTATGATGTTTTGCTAGGAACTTTACACTTATTGCTATTTCTTATTTTCGCGAAGTTATTCGCATCGGACCAACGTACCCCCGGCACTTTGAACCCCGGCCTCTCCTACTTAATTTTCATGTCTGGTTATTGCTACATACGAAATGTATCTTGTACCGATAACCGACCATGTTTCCGGATATTGGTACTTGCTCGCGACTATGTTCAGTCCCAGTAACCGGATATCTGCTGACATGTATATTATTCGTGCATAACCTCAACATTTCGGTCACACACTCTCTGAGCAGCGAGACATTTTTCTCGATTTATCCCTCCCCCTACCTCCACTATTCCGAATAATATATGTGCTGTCATATTTATCCAAAATTTAACTACGGACGAATTTTAAACTATTAAGGGTAGTGTCGAATACGTAGATTATGAATCCTGGATACTAAATCAATTCACAGTTACAGATTTCTCTTAAGTGAAAGCTTAATTTGCTGAAATATTGGCTCAAGTGTCCGGGTACTGGGACGTGGTCGGGTATTGGGACGTTTACTTTAATGGGAGGCTGACTTTACAAATAAGAAATTTTGCGTGGTCATACTAACTAAAGTATTGGTCGGATCGATAAAAGTTATAGGGGTAAATTAGAGAACTGTTCAGGGGGCAAACAGAACTCTTCGAAAAAATTACAAATCAATTTTTTTTGTTTATGCTTGGTATCCACAAGAAGCCAGAAAAAAAATAGCGACAAAAATTTTAAGGGTTAAGAAAGATCACTCGCTGGTTTTTCGAAAAATAACAAGTACGCTTCGCGTACTCGTTGGGGGGCTCCGCCCCCTGAACCCCCCTTAACGTTTTGTTGGGGGGCTTTGCGCTCCGTATTCTTGACCATTATCTTCATTTATTCAGTATGTAAATACTATATTGTTTTTATGTTATTGAACCTTGTTTTTGATAATATTGAGTCACATTTTTCATTTTCAATGGGGGCAATGAGTCATAAAGTTAAAGACCGAATTTAAAGAATTATATTAGTAGGCACTCACACCGTTATTTAAACTCTTTGAATCATTGTGAAGATCAAGTAGTCGTATAAATTCTATTAATAAGTTGGTGATCGAATTTCAAGGATTATATTAGTAGGCACTCACAACTTTAGAATATGAGGATCATACATTTTGTTTTTGTGATATATTTTGAATGTTGGTTAACATGTCCCTTAGGGACATTTTAATAGGCACTCACACCGTTATTTAAACTCTTTGATTCATTCTGAACATCGAGTAGTCGTATAAATTCTATTAATCATAATTAAAAAGACAGATTTGATTTTTTTTTAATCGAAGAGGTCCCATAGAAAGAAAATCCAATTTTTTAGCTTAAAACCCCCAAAAAGACATTACCATTTTTTTCCATATTTTTGTCGACAATTGTAATAGCGAGAATTGAGTAGATTTGATCATGTGTGTGGCGCGGCGCGTGGCAGTGAGATAGCATAGGCTGCATTCGTCTTGAACGTTTTGAGTGCTGTGAGCGTCATATCCAGTAGCATTTTATATGCCGATGTATGGGTGAATCACGGTCGTACATACAGGTCTGGAAACTCCCGTGGTGGGGGTTCGTTGCTTATTGATGCCAGATGTTTAGTTTATAAATTTGTCACTGTGATCGCTGCGATCTAAACTGTCTCGGGCGCAAGCACGGATGACGATGGGTGGGGGAAGTGAGATAGAGACAGCGCTATAGCCTAGCTTTTCAATCACTTGTTTTTAATATTATTGTAGACTATTATGACCTGCACTAAAACGCAAATGCTTATTTTCAAAAACCTCCGACTCCAAGCAGGTCTGAAAAACATGAGCGATTTCCAGTTAATTCAACAACATGTCGAATATCGAGCGCAAAACATTATCATTTGGCACCTGGAAAACCGACACCTTCGCATTATCGGCTTTGCGGCCGGTATTGCAATAAGGAACAGCGCACCGTCTTGACATTTTTGCCAAATAAAAAAAAATCTTTTCTTTTTATTAAATATAATTTGAATCACAACTGCAGCAAAACAAGCAAAACACAACGTATGAGAGCATAATATCTGACACGGGGATTTTGAGGTTAAGCTTGAGAATACCCAGAAAGTGCATAGATCGCAGAGACGAGTAGTGACGAAATTACGAACTATTCTCGTGCTTCGATAAGCAAGGTACCCCCACCCTCGGAATTCGGCCGAGTTTCCAGATCTGTATGTACGACCATGGGGTGAATTCTGACACGAGCGCACTGCGCTTGAGCGCTGCATAATCTGGCGTACCTATTGATCAAATTGAATTTCGCGCGCCACAATGCCACGCCCGAAATTCATTTTGACCAATGGGTACGCCAGATTATGTAGCGCTCAAGCGCAGTCCGCCCGTTTCAGAATTCCCCTTATACGTGCTGTAAGCGTGTAAATAAAGCCGGAGACACAATGACAAAAATAAGAAATAAGGAATAAAATCAGCCATCCGATTGGCGTAGTTTCTCTAAAGTACGTGGCGATTGGCTGATTCTTATTCCTTATTTCTTATTCTTGTCATTGTGTCTCGGACTTAAGCATTTAAGATAATGCAGCCAACATTTGCTTTCGTTTATTGATGATTTTTATCTGTCATCGTTATCACGGCCGTTTTATTGTTTACTTAAATTATAATGTTGAAAAATGTGACATATGATTTTTTAAAGTGACAATTCGTGCAATTCGATCGAGTGTAGTGTGGTGTATTGTGTGGGGATGTTTTTTTTTCATTAAGAAAATTATGTATTTCAGGAACATAAGGTTATGTCTCATATAATTTTTTTCTTTGCATAAAAGTAATAATAATATTTGAAAACAAAAATTAAATACATAGAAGTGAACTAATTATCAATCATTATATTTTAAAGAAAAATAACATTTTACCGAATAATAAGAAATGTCTAAGCTTTTTGTCCGAACAGTGTTTTTTTCGCCAAACTTTTTAACGTTTTGCGAAAACGTTAAAAAGTTACAAATGAATAAAACAAAAATATTCAAAATTCGATGTTAAAATTGTTTAAATCATTTTAAACTCTTGAAATAATTGAAATGTATTAAAATGAAAGTACACGGTGAAAATTAAAAAAATTCGTTCACGCATCTTCGTGCAATGAGTGAAAAACTGAAAAAAAAAGTTATTTTCGTTAAAACAAAATGGTTCAAAGAACTGTCAAGTCTCAAACTCTACAGGACACTTCTTTATGATCCTATGAAGAAAGTCTATAAGTTACAAAAACATTGGTTCACAGGTTGCGGAGATTTGACTCTGGACGGACACAAAAATGTCTTTTTGGCTCAAAAATTGCTGTTTTTTTTTTGGGAAATTTTATATTCAACATTCTCTGAATGGATTGAGTCAAAAAAGGTTTTGAGATTATAGTAAAACAAAACTGTGCTATGAATTTAAACCGTATCCGTTCATGGGTTGCTGAGTTATGAGTGCAGACGGATGGCTCAGGTGACGGAAAATACAAATTTTTTTGTTTCTGTATAATATGCCGACATATGTTGGCATAAATTTCGTATGGTTATTTTTTATAAGAGATAGATTTTTGGAAGGCAATACTAATAGTCGCTCCTTACATATAGAGTCAGTGCCTAAAAATTGATAAAAGAAGGCTTCGGTTCACCTTCTAATCATGAAAAAATTACTGTTTTAAAGTGTGGAATTTGTAAAAAAAAATCATTAATTGAAAAAAGGTTGTTTTTCATGTTTCCTCTTGCATCAACAAGAAAAAACACATGGCAAGACGACAAGAAGAGGGAGGTAAAATCTGAAAAAACCAGGGCTTATTTGGGGTGAAATAGAAGCCAAAATAAATAAGCGACGAAAATTGTAGGGGGTGAGGCAGATCACTCGCTGGTTTCACTTGGAAAGCCCCATATACACAGAAAGTTTCATGCTAATGCGACAAATATTTTCGAAGTTATAGGCGTAGTTATAAATCCATAATTACTATGTGTATTGTGGTTTTGAAAATCTAAACGCTTTTTTCTTAAAATTGTGTTTTTAGAGCCGACGAGCGAGATTTCTCAGAAACTGCATAATCGATCTGTCTCAAATTTCAACACAAGCTTAATAAATATATTTTTCATTAATTAATCGAAGGTGTTTTTTTTACCGATAAATATTTTCCATTTTATAAACAATTCAAGTTAGTATTCTACTTAAGAAGGCCAAAAAAGCAAACGTTTAAGATTTTTTTCTCAGCTCCTTTATCAGATGTAGCTGCCTATAAAACTGTTTTTACAACATTTTGCCATCCTTCGAAAATGTCAAAAAAATATATTTTTTACTTTGATTATTAGAATAATTTATAGAGGGCGCCAATGTCGAAAATGTTTTCTCCCATGGCCGACAGTTAATCTCTGGATTGGCAAATCTGAAAAAAATGAAAAATGTATTTTAAAGCGGAAGGTTTTTTACACAAAAATGTACCACCGTTAATAAAAAATCGATGAAAAAAATGGCGAATGTTCGAAATGAAAATAAAAAATTAAATTTTTCACAATTTATTTCAAACATCCACAATTTTTTTTAAATCGATTTTTCACTAACGGTGGTAAATTGTTGTGCGAGACATCTTCCTCTTTGAAATGCTTTTTTTTTTGTTTCAGACTTGCCAATCCTGAGGTTAACTGTTGGTCATCGGAGTGGGATCCGATCCTACATCATTTTGATCATACACAAGAAATGCTACACAAAATATCCTACACAAATTTTTGACTAGCATTTAATATCCTACACAAAATTAATGACCCCCCCCCCCCCCCATAACATCTTACACAATTATTAAAACCAAAATTATAATCCTACACATATTTTCCTACACAATTTTTTTTCCAATAGCCTATACCTCACATGGAAATTTGTATAAGTGGAATATAAGTAGAAAATATATTTGACTTGTATTGCATTAATAAGAGTCATGTATGCAGCGTATATCCAATACATTTAAAATATATAAAAAATATTAGTCGCATATTCAAGAATCTGGCGCTTGTTTGTATATGAGTTGTATACATTGAATGTATTCATAATATATGCAGCACATAAATTGTATAAATAGAAAATGTACATGGCTTTACGGGTTCATAAGGGCTACGTATAAAGCATATATATATATATATATAAAGTGTACGCGGTTGTATATTTAAATGTATGCCACGTTCAAAGTGCATATATAAAAAATATACGCTGCTGTATATATTATGTAGATCATTATGTACGCATCATATAAATTATGTAGATCAAAAGTATACAATCATTATTACATCTACGTAAGAATTGGGCGCTTGTTTTTATATGAGTTGTATACATGGAATGTATTGATAATGTAAGCTGCATATAAATTGTATATACTGTCATAGCCCGACTTACGCCATGGCGTAACTCCGAGGGCAGTAAGTAAGTATTTCATTGAAAATGGAATTATATGAAGTTTGTATTTCGCATATATTTACTGGTATAATAAAAATATAAACGTAATGAAATGTCCATATGTTATAAATATACCGGTAAAATATTTGACATGTATTTTTCAGATAGCGTATGATTCATGCACATAAGAATCGTCCACAATAAGGCTTGTTCACTGTCAGAAAATTTTAATAATCGGTGCACATCACGTTTATCGATGTGCACATGTACTGAATCTCAACAGATTTAAATGAGAGATTGTCCACAGCGTCCGGAGTACATTAATATATTGTACACATTGGCAAAGTTAAGTTAGAACTTTTCGAACATCTTGCTGAAATTTAACTGTTATATCCCAATATCGTGCACACTATTCACTTTTTGAAATATAGTTGTGCACTCTATTTTATCATACATTAAAAAGAATTAATAATTAAACACATCTTTTTTTGCTTCATTAAGAAGCACAATAAATTTAATAACTTTTGTGCACGCAATTGCTTTTTGTGTAAAAAGAACAAAGATAGTCGTGCACAAAATACCGCGATAGAAGAATAATAATTTTGATGTTCATTTTTCAACGCCGTCTGGAAAAATCGTATGCTCTTAAAGTAGGTACAGCTTCACGTCACACGGCATTTGTTAATGTCAATGAGATTAGCGTGCATTTGACGCTTGTCATTCTTCCAGGTAAATTATTTTGATTCCATTCATTATATTTACAAATATTTAAGAGTATTTTATATGCAATCGTTTTTGGTAGATTAATTGCTGTACGACGATTGATTTGGTGGTAATTTGGCGTGCTTGTACCAAGGATAATTAGAACTCACATCTTGACGTCGTTGTTGTTAACGGTAAGAGCAAGCCAATTTTTTTCAGTTGAAAGTTTTTGGTTCGTAATGAACTACAAATATTCTATTTTTCATCTTGTGTAATCAATGTTATCAATTATATCACAACGTCTTTCCCCTTTTTTGGAATTTGCTCGTTGAAATTCAAATACGAAGTATAGAATATTTGTCTAATTTCCGCTTATTTTATAAATGTAAAATATAAAAAATGTAAATATAAATAAAATATAAATAAAATATAAATAAAAAATATAACATATAAAGTAGATATTATTCTATAATGATAGGGAAATTCCTAGAAGCAATGAAATTTTGATTTGTTTGATGAACGTTTGGTAAGAGCTATCGAAAAAAACGCTTTTGGTCGATTTAGAAATTATCTTTTTTTTTTAAATGTATAGAGATTTTCAAAAAGTTATAACCCATTATTTTCATAACATTACAGCATAAAACGCAACGTTTGCTCGGCAAACAAAACAACACTGTGCGATATTTTTATCAAGGATACGTGTATTACCTCGATGATAGAGGCCACGGAACAATTTTTCGGTGTTCTTCGAAAAATACTGAGCAATGCAGAGCCGTAGCCTATGTAAATTCATTGGATGATCTTGAGAATCAACCCGTGACAGTTTATGAACGGCATGATCACCCTGCCGATCACTTTCTACCTCTGAGAGATCGATTTTCTGCAGAAATCATCCGATCAGCATTGTCGTGGGAAGACCCAAAATCAATATTTGATCGTGTGAAAGCCAAAGAAGAGTAAGAATATTTCTTTTCATCACACACATACTCACACACACACACCAGGGTTGCGAAATTGCATTAACCATTAACATTTAATGGTTAATGGAAATTATTTTCATTATTGATTAAAATTATTTTCATTAACCATTCAATGTCAATGGTCAATGAAAATGCAATTGCATTACAAAAAGTAATACATTATTTGCAACCCTGCCCATTACAATATAGTGTGTAATAGAAAAAATTTCCATTGTCCATTGCAATGTAATGTGCAATGGACAAAACTTTGATTGCAATTTTCAAATCTCGAAACGACGGAACAAACTTTTTTTCGTGGAATGGAATGGAATGAAATGGAATTTTCGATTCAAAACATGGGCTCCAAATCTTCAAACGACGAAAAAAAACTTTTTCGTGGAGTGGAATGGAATGGATCAGAATGGAATTTTCGATTCAAAACACGGGCTTCAAATCTTGAAACGACGAAAAAAAAAATTTCGTGGAGTGGAATGGAATGGATTAGAATTGAATTTCCGACACAAAACACAGGCTTCAAACCTTGAAACGACAAAAAAAATGTTCGTGGAATGGGATGGAATTTCCGATGCAAAACACAAGTTTCAAATCTTGAAACGACGAAAAAAAAACTTTTTCATGGAATGGAATGAAATGGAATTTTTGATTCAAAACACAAGCTTCAAATCTTGCAACGACGAAAAAAAACTTTTTCGTGGAATTGAATGGAATTTCCGATTCAAAACACAGGCTTCAAATCTTGAAACGACGAAAGAAAAACTTTTTCGTGGAATTGAATTGAATGGAATGGAATTTTTAATTCAAAACATCGGCTTCAAACCTTGGAACGATGAATAAAAACTTTTTCGTGGAATGGAATGGAATTTTGGATTCAAACCACAGGCTTCAAACCTTGAAACGACGAAAAAAACTTCTTCATGGAATGGTATGGAATGGAATGGAATAGAATTTTCAATTCAAAACACAGGCTTCAAACCTTGAAACAACGGGAAAAAAACTTTTCCGTGGAAAGGAATGGAATTTTCGATTCAAAACACAGGTTTTAAATACTGAAACGACGAAAAAAAACTTTTTCGTGGAATGGAATGGAATTTCCGATTCAAAATACAGGCTTCAAACCTTGAAACGACGAAAAAAAACTTTTTCGTGGAATGGAATGGAATTTTCCGTTCAAAACCCAAGCTTTAAACCTTGAATAGACGAAGAAAAACTTTTTGTGAAATGGAATGGAATTTTCGATTTAAAACACAGGCTTCAAATCTTAAAACGACGAAAAAAAAAAATTTCGTGGAATGGAATGGAATGGAATTTTCGATTCAAAACACAAGCTTCAAATCTTGCAACGACGAAAAAAAAACTTTTTCGTGGAATGGAATTGAATGGAATGGAATTTGTTATTCAAAACACAGGCTTCAAACCTTGAAACGACGAAAAACAACTTTTTCGTGAAATGGAATGGAATGGATTGGAATGGAATTTTCGATTGAAAACACGGAGTTCAAACCTTAAAACGACGGAAAAAAATCGTGGAATGGAATGGAATGGAATTTTCGATTCAAAACACAGGCTTTAAATAATAAAACGACGAAAAAAAACTTTTTCGTGGAATGGAATGGAATATTCGATTCAAAACACGGGCTTCAAATCTTGAAACGACGAAACAAAACTTTTTCGTGGAATGGAATGGAATTTTCCGTTCAAAACACAGGCTTCAAACCTTGAAACGATGAAGAAAAACTTTTTTGTGGAATGGAATGGAGTTGTCGATTTAAAACACAGGCTTCAAATCTTAAAACGACGAAAAAAAACTTTTTCGTGGAATGGAATGGAATGGAATTTACGATTTAAAACACAGGCTTCAAGCCTTGAAACGATGAAAAAAAAACTTTTTCGTTGAATGGAATGGAATGTCTTGGAATGGAATTTCCGATTCGAAACTCAGGCTTAAAATCTTATAACGACGAAAAAAAACTTTTTCGTGGAATGGAATTAAATGGAATTTTCGATTCAAAACACAAGCTTCAAATCTTGCAACGACGAAAAAAAACTTTTTCGTGGAATGAAATGGAATGGAATTTTCGATTTAAAACGCAGGCTTCAAATCATGAAACGACGAAAAAAAACTTTTTCGTGGAATGGAATGGAATTCCCGATTAAAAACACAGGCTTTAACTTAAACCTTGCAACCTTGAAACAACTGACACTGTTTTTACGTGAAAACTATGAATTTATAAATAAATAAAAATTGTTTAGCTAAGAACTAACGAATCTCTAAATATTTTGACGAGTTCTTCAGCGTGTTCTCTTCCTCATGTACAATTGACACTATTTTTACCTGGAAATTATGAAATTATCGACTCAAAAAATTGTTTAGCTAAAAACAGACGAAATTCTAAATTTTCTACGAGTTCTCCAACGTATTCTCTTCCTTACGTATAACTGACATTGTTTTTACCTGGAAACTATGAGTTTTCCGATAAAAAAAAATTGTTTCCAACTAAAAACTCGTCGAAATATTTAGAATTTCGTCTGTTTTTGGCTAAACAATTTTTTTAAATCGATAAATTCATAGTTTCCAGGTAAAAACAATGTCAGTTATACGTAAGGAAGAGAATACGTTGGAGAACTCGTAGAAAATTTAGAATTTCGTCTGTTTTTAGCTAAACAATTTTTTTAGTCGATAATTTCATAATTTCCAGGTAAAAATAGTGTCAATTGTACATGAGGAAGAGAACACGCTGAAGAACTCGTCGAAATATTTAGAGATTCGTTAGTTCTTAGCTAAACAATTTTTATTTATTTATAAATTCATAGTTTTCACGTAAAAACAGTGTCAGTTGTTTCAAGGTTGCAAGGTTTAAGTTAAAGCCTGTGTTTTTAATCCGGAATTCCATTCCATTTCACGAAAATTTTTTTTTTCGTCGTTTCATGATTTGAAGCCTGCGTTTTGAATCGAAAATTCCATTCCATTCCATTCCACGAAAAAGTTTTTTTTCGTCGTTGCAAGATTTGAAGCTTGTGTTTTGAATCGAAAATTCCATTTAATTCCATTCCACGAAAAAGTTTTTTTTCGTCGTTATAAGATTTTAAGCCTGAGTTTCGAATCGGAAATTCCATTCCAAGACATTCCATTCCATTCCACGAAAAAGTTTTTTTTTCATCGTTTCAAGGCTTGAAGCCTGTGTTTTAAATCGTAAATTCCATTCCATTCCATTCCACGAAAAAGTTTTTTTTCGTCGTTTTAAGATTTGAAGCCTGTGTTTTAAATCGACAACTCCATTCCATTCCACAAAAAAGTTTTTCTTCATCGTTTCAAGGTTTAAAGCCTGTGTTTTGAACGGAAAATTCCATTCCATTCCACGAAAAAGTTTTGTTTCGTCGTTTCAAGATTTGAAGCCCGTGTTTTGAATCGAATATTCCATTCCATTCCACGAAAAAGTTTTTTTTCGTCGTTTTATTATTTAAGGCCTGTGTTTCGAATCGAAAATTCCATTCCATTCCATTCCACGATTTTTTTCCGTCGTTTTAAGGTTTGAACTCCGTGTTTTCAATCGAAAATTCCATTCCAATCCATTCCATTCCATTTCACGAAAAAGTTGTTTTTCGTCGTTTCAAGGTTTGAAGCCTGTGTTTTGAATAACAAATTCCATTCCATTCAATTCCATTCCACGAAAAAGTTTTTTTTTCGTCGTTGCAAGATTTGAAGCTTGTGTTTTGAATCGAAAATTCCATTCCATTCTATTCCACGAAATTTTTTTTTTTCGTCGTTTTAAGATTTGAAGCCTGTGTTTTAAATCGAAAATTCCATTCCATTTCACAAAAAGTTTTTCTTCGTCGTTTCAAGGTTTAAAGCTTGGGTTTTGAACGGAAAATTCCATTCCATTCCACGAAAAAGTTTTTTTTCGTCGTTTCAAGGTTTGAAGCCTGTATTTTGAATCGGAAATTCCATTCCATTCCACGAAAAAGTTTTTTTTCGTCGTTTCAGTATTTAAAGCCTGTGTTTTGAATCGAAAATTCCATTCCTTTCCACGGAAAAGTTTTTTTCCCGTTGTTTCAAGGTTTGAAGCCTGTGTTTTGAATTGAAAATTCTATTCCATTCCATTCCATACCATTCCATGAAGAAGTTTTTTTCGTCGTTTCAAGGTTTGAAGCCTGTGGTTTGAATCCAAAATTCCATTCCATTCCACGAAAAAGTTTTTATTCATCGTTTCAAGGTTTGAAGCCGATGTTTTGAATTAAAAATTCCATTCCATTCAATTCCATTCCACGAAAAAGTTTTTCTTTCGTCGTTTCAAGATTTGAAGCCTGTGTTTTGAATCGGAAATTCCATTCAATTCCACGAAAAAGTTTTTTTTCGTCGTTGCAAGATTTGAAGCTTGTGTTTTGAATCAAAAATTCCATTTCATTCCATTCCATGAAAAAGTTTTTTTTTCGTCGTTTCAAGATTTGAAACTTGTGTTTTGCATCGGAAATTCCATCCCATTCCACGAACATTTTTTTTTGTCGTTTCAAGGTTTGAAGCCTGTGTTTTGTGTCGGAAATTCAATTCTAATCCATTCCATTCCACTCCACGAAATTTTTTTTTTCGTCGTTTCAAGATTCGAAGCCCGTGTTTTGAATCGAAAATTCCATTCTGATCCATTCCATTCCACTCCACGAAAAAGTTTTTTTTCGTCGTTTGAAGATTTGGAGCCCATGTTTTGAATCGAAAATTCCATTTCATTCCATTCCATTCCACGAAAAAAAATTTGTTTCGTCGTTTCGAGATTTGAAAATTGCAATCAAAGTTTTGTCCATTGCACATTACATTGCAATGGACAATGGAAATTTTTTCTATTACACACTATATTGTAATGGGCAGGGTTGCAAATAATGTATTACTTTTTGTAATGCAATTGCATTTTCATTGACCATTGACATTGAATGGTTAATGAAAATAATTTTAATCAATAATGAAAATAATTTCCATTAACCATTAAATGTTAATGGTTAATGCAATTTCGCAACCCTGGTGTGTGTGTGTGAGTATGTGTGTGATAAAAAGAAATATTCTTACTCTTCTTTGGCTTTCACACGATCAAATATTGATTTTGGGTCTTCCCACGACAATGCTGATCGGATGATTTCTGCAGAAAATCGATCTCTCAGCGGTAGAAAGTGATCGGCAGGGTGATCATGCCGTTCATAAACTGTCACGGGTTGATTCTCAAGATCATCCAATAAATTTACATAGGCTACGGCTCTGCATTGCTCAGTATTTTTCGAAGAACACCGAAAAATTGTTCCGTGGCCTCTATTATCGAGGTAATACACGTATCCTTGATAAAAATATCGCACAGTGTTGTTTTGTTTGCCGAGCAAACGTTGCGTTTTATGCTGTAATGTTATGAAAATAATGGGTTATAACTTTTTGAAAATCTCTATACATTTAAAAAAAAAAGATAATTTCTAAATCGACCAAAAGCGTTTTTTTCGATAGCTCTTACCAAACGTTCATCAAACAAATCAAAATTTTATTGCTTCTAGGAATTTCCCTATCATTATAGAATAATATCTACTTTATATGTTATATTTTTTATTTATATTTTATTTATATTTTATTTATATTTACATTTATGTTAATTTTTGTTTTTATATTTATAATTATATTTTATATTATTTACATTTTTTATATTTTACATTTATAAAATAAGCGGAAATTAGACAAATATTCTATACTTCGTATTTGAATTTCAACGAGCAAATTCCAAAAAAGGGGAAAGACGTTGTGATATAATTGATAACATTGATTACACAAGATGAAAAATAGAATATTTGTAGTTCATTACAAACCAAAAACTTTCAACTGAAAAAAATTGGCTTGCTCTTACCGTTAACAACAACGACGTCAAGATGTGAGTTCTAATTATCCTTGGTACAAGCACGCCAAATTACCACCAAATCAATCGTCGTACAGCAATTAATCTACCAAAAACGATTGCATATAAAATACTCTTAAATATTTGTAAATATAATGAATGGAATCAAAATAATTTACCTGGAAGAATGACAAGCGTCAAATGCACGCTAATCTCATTGACATTAACAAATGCCGTGTGACGTGAAGCTGTACCTACTTTAAGAGCATACGATTTTTCCAGACGGCGTTGAAAAATGAACATCAAAATTATTATTCTTCTATCGCGGTATTTTGTGCACGACTATCTTTGTTCTTTTTACACAAAAAGCAATTGCGTGCACAAAAGTTATTAAATTTATTGTGCTTCTTAATGAAGCAAAAAAAGATGTGTTTAATTATTAATTCTTTTTAATGTATGATAAAATAGAGTGCACAACTATATTTCAAAAAGTGAATAGTGTGCACGATATTGGGATATAACAGTTAAATTTCAACAAGATGTTCGAAAAGTTCTAACTTAGCTTTGCCAATGTGTACAATATATTAATGTACTCCGGACGCTGTGGACAATCTCTCATTTAAATCTGTTGAGATTCAGTAAATGTGCACATCGATAAACGTGATGTGCACTGATTATTAAAATTTCCTGACAGTGAACAAACCTTATTGTGTACGATTCTTATGTGCATGAATCATACGCTATCTATTTTCATGTGTAAGAAAAATATAATTAAAATAGATTCTTCCTACAAAAGGTATGTCAGTGATACATACAAAAAAAAATGTAGCAAAATGTTGCATTTTGAAAGTAAGTATTTCATTTAAAATAAAATTACATGAAATTTGTATTTCGCATATATTTACTGTCTGGAATTTATATGGAATATAAATTCCGCCGCATTTAATTCTTGCGTATATTTCACTTATATAAATTTCTATGTGGGACATGACTTCCTACATAATTATAAAAATACAGTAGTCGCGTCCTACACATATTTTCTTACAGAATTTTGCTCCTACATAAAGGCGATCCAACAAAAGCAATGCTACAGAGAATATCCTACACAAAATTAATAACCAGCATTTATTATCCTACACAAAATTGATGACCAGCATTTATTATCCTACACAAAGTTTTGACCAGCTTTTATTATGCTACAGAAAATTAATGACCAGCATTTATTATCCTACACAAAGTTATAAATGCTGGTCGAAACAACATAAAAAACAACCGAAAATCACGAGTTCATCCCTTTCCACGTCCTCGCGTCAAAAGACGCTCACAGTAACCCATAAAAGCGCATTACAAAAAGCCTCGTCAGTCAGTCGTGCTGCAAGGTCCGACTAGGAACAAACCAAATGTAAGCTCTCCTCCTCGTTAAAATAATAATCAAGACCAAGTTCTCCTATCCGTTTCCGAGCCTCAATTCTTTTTCTTCCCGGCACCTCACAAATGCTCGAAAAGCAGAAAAGGAAGAAACCATCCAAAATACGCCGATTGGCACGAAGAGCCGCTGAACCTGTTCACGCCGATCATCAATCAACGATCGAACCTCGTCCTTTCCTTTTCCCGATTCTGAGGCGCAAGTCTCGAAATTCTCTCCTCACGGGGCGCAAGTCTTGAAATTATCTCCTCACGGGGCGCAAGTTTCAAAATTCTCTCCTCACGGGGTGTAAGTCTTGATCCTCTTGACAAACGGGGCGAAAATCCCGGAACCCCTTCCCTACGGGGCGCAAGTCTCGTTCCTCTCAACAACCGAAACAGAAGCCTCGGTTATCTCCGTTCCCAGTCTCCCATATCATTCCGCCCAAGTTCGACCTACGGTCCCCAAACCAATACGAAGAACTCCGATAAGCGACAAAACGCTGAACGAGGTCTTCAAACGAAAACCAACGCGACTGGAAAAAATTCTCGCCCCTCCGTGCCCCAAGGAAAATATTGTCGAAAGCCCTACAAAAATACCAAAGCTAAGAAACCCCGAGCGAAGAATCCCAGCCCAACTTCCGCCAGGATTTGACTAATTCCCGGAAAAAAAAGATTCGAAGCGTAATAACGATACCGGAACCCTCGAAGAAAAGCCGATTTTCTCCGTTACCCTCGGAAAAAGGAGGCCAAACTTTACGTAGATCGCTCCTTGCTGTACCCTCGGTACACCAATGCTAGTCAAAACTTTGTGTAGGATAATAAATGCTGGTAATTAATTTTGTGTAGGATGATAAACGCCGGTCAAAATTTTATGTAGGATAATGAATGCAGGATATTAATTTCGTGTAGGATAATGAATGCTGGTTATTAATTTTGTGTAGAACAGTAAATGCTCGTCAAAACTTTGTGTAGGATAATAAATGCTTGTCAAAACCCTGTGTCGGATAATAAATGCTGGTCAAAACCTTGTGTATGATATTTTGTGTAGCATTTCTTTTGTAGGATCGCCTTTATGTAGGAGCAAAATTGTGTTAGAAAATATGTGTACAACGCGGCGGCCGTGTTTTAATAATTATGTAGGAAATTATATGTAAGCTATTCGAAAAAATAATTGTGTGAGAAAATATGTGTAGGATTATAATTGGGGTTTTAATAATTGTGTAGGATGTTATGGGGAAATCATTAATTGTGTGCAGGATAATAAATTCTGGTCAAAAACTTGTGTAGGATATTTTGTGCAGCATTTTTTGTGTAGGATCAAAATTGTGTAGGATGTAGCCCCCCCCCCCCCCCCCCCCGGTCATCGGACAAGACATTTTCATAGACTCGACGATGGCGCCTTCTATAAATTTCGAAACACTGTTGTAAAAACAGTTTTATAGCCATATCTGATAAAGGAGCTGAGAAAAAAATCTTGAAAATTTGCTTTTTTGGCCTTCTAAAGTAGACTAGTACTTAAAGGCAAAAATTTACACAAAAAATTGAAATTTATTTTTGAAAAGCTGCTATTTGGTTGGAAATAAATATTTTGCTTATTTCTTCGATGAAATACTAGATCATACCTTATATTAACGAAATTGAAAAAAAAATTATTTTGGATGATCCAATCCAACAATATCGTGTTCACCGCCTTTTTTTAGAGGACTTCCGGGAAATCGGCTTATCGTCAGCGGCTTCAAGAATCATTACTTTTTAGAGAAAAAAAATCAATCAAAATAAACTTGAAAACTAAAAAAATATGTACATGAATTTTAACGTTAATAAATTGAAATGTCTTTTCAGAAAAAATTCTTGAAAAATCGCTTTTTTCGAACTCCTGACTGCGTATAACCAGTTAAATTTATAGGATGATCTGAGGCTCGAAGGAGGAATGATAGAAGGTGATCGTGAATTATTATTTTTCAATTCTTCTGCAACTTGGCGTCGTCAGTAACAAGATATTTTTATCACGAGACGAGAGATATTGGCGGTTCACGTAAGTGGAACGGAGGTTACACAAAAATCGTGTTACAGCGCAACAAACTTCCATAAATAAGAGGGCAACGGTCGCGGTACCGAGAATTGTAATCATGAGCCATAACACGATATCACTGGCGGCCAATCTCTCTGTAGAGTCAGAATTAAAAAAAGGAGAGGGGGAAAGAATGAGGGAGAGGGAAACGTTGTTGCTCACGGGCCAGGAAAAACGTGTAAAATATATAAGGGGCATTTCACGCCAAATCGACCACTTTTGACCCCGACCCCTTACGATTTGGCTGAAACTTTTTTATCTTTTTCTGCCCTGATGAAAACATTTCCCAGAATTTTTTCAAATTTTTTTACTCAACCGTCAAAAAGTTAGGAATTCAAAGAAAAATGGCTATTTATTTTTCAAATGTCCATAACTTTTTCAAAAATTGACTTATCGGGACGTTTTTTTTCAACATTTTTGGTTTTAGACGTACTTTTCAGAAAAATGCTTTTAAAAATTATTCAGACCAATCTTCATCGTTTTTTTTTTGAATTTTCAGAAAAAAACTAAAATTTCTCGTTGATTGCCATTTTTAATTTTTTTTTCTTTTTTTCATTAAAAACTTCGACATTTTCTGCAAGTTCTCTGAAATTTCCAGAGTGGGGTTAATTTTTTTAATAGTTTTTTTTTAATAAAAAAAAAAATTATTTTTTTCCAACTCAGCTCATTTCTCATAATACCACTCTGGGGATTTATGAGGATGCAGAGAGAACGTCAAAGTTAAAAAAAAAAATAATAAAATTCAAAAGTTATGAATTTTTACAAAATGGCTATTTATTTTTCAAATGTCCATAACTTTTTCAAAACTTGACTTATCGGGACGATTTTTTTTTAATTTTTATTTTTAACTGCACTTTTCAGAAAAATATTTAAAAAATTATTCAGACCGATTTTCATCGTTTTTTTTTTTAATTGTCGGAAAATACGAAAATATCTCGATGATTGCTATTTTTAATTTTTTTTTTAATTTTTTCATCAGAAACTTTGACATTTTCTGCGAATTCTCTAAATCTTTAAGAGTGGGATTATTTTGTTTTCTAAAAAAAAAATAGGAAAAAAAATAATCCTACTCAGGAAATTACAGAGAACTTGCAGAAAATGTCAAAGTTTTTAATGAAAAAAAGAAAAAAAAAGAAAACATGGCAATCATCAAGAAGTTTTCGTTTTTTGCCGAAAGTTCAAAAAAAAAATGATGAAGATCGGTCCGAATAATTTGTTTAAATATTTATCTGAAAAGTACGTTTAAAAACAAAAATTTTGAAAAAAACGTCCCGCTAAGCCAATTTTTGAATAAGTTATAGACATTTGAAAAATAAATAGCTATGTTTTTTAATTCATATCTTTTTGGCAGTTGGGTAAAAAATTTGAAAATATTCTGAAAAATGCGTTTGTCTGGGCAGAAAAACATAAAAAAAGCTTCAGCCAAATCAAAAGGGGTCGGGCTCAAAAGTGGTCAATTTGGTGTTGAATGCCCCATATTCATATATCATCATGCAACAGGATCGTTAATCAGCTCGTTTGACCCAGTGACGTGGCTAATTAAGGTGTCCGTTGGGGGTCAAGCGAAATATAAGAATGAAGAAAACGACAGAGCGGGGAGGTACAAGAAGAAACGGAAAGTGAAGAAGGGGAAGGAACGCTAAAAAAATTCGCTGCAAATCATCTAAAACGTGAAAGAATGCCGCGAATAAAAACACCGAGGAGTAGATAAATCAGTTCTTGGTCAGACGGGGTGGAAACATTACGAGAGAATCATAAAATTGAAGTTCCGAACGTTCAGCTGAACGAAAAATCGACGAATTTATCTCCGAAACGAAAAATTTAGAGCTCCCAATACTATTTGGATAATTAATTTTTGTAAAATAAAATTGCGGGTTACCAGTAATTTTAAAATAAATTATAATTCATGGGTTTTGATCAGAAAGGGTGACACTGACCGCTAGAATCGAAACGCAATATGTCCGTCTTTTTTTATGCCAAATTTCATCACTCGTTGCAGCTAGTAGTAAACTGCTGCAACGAGTGACGTAAGGCATTTGCTTTACGTCACTCGAGAAAAACCACTGAGAGAAAAACCCGTGGTAATTACTACGAACGACTATAGTAAAACCGATCATAATAACAGAGAACATATTTCATGGTCAGATTAGCCATAATATGGTTGAGTTTACTATAAGCGCGAAATAACATTGAACATGCAATTTTGAAGGTGTCTATAAATATCTAATATGTGCGAGGCTACCATTATTATTGTTAAACCCGCAAAGATAAGTACATAATTCATTAAACACATTCATTCAATTGTCAATAATATATAACAATCGTCGCATTTATTATTATTTGTTTTGTGCAAACCTTCTTAATCTTGGAAAAAACGACTCACACAGAAAAAAGAGTTGGTGTGGCCAGTGGCAACCAACTAGTATGTAAGATATACTGCAAGCATCTAGTTGGTTGGGGCAACCATTTTCGTGGTTACCGTAACTATATTATTGGTTGCCAAATACCCAACCAATAAAAAGTTGGTTGTGGGAACCACGAGAATGGTTGCCCCAACTAACTAGTTGCTTGAAGAATATGTTACAAACCATATGGTTGCCACAACCAACTCGTTTTTTCCGTGCAGCATAGAAACTGGCATTGACGCGTGTCTGTATGGAATCTCAACAATATGATTCTTTCCAACGACACGCCAATGAAACGAGGTTGGGATATCAGTGCTCAACGTCGACTATTATCTAACCGCTAATTTATATTTCATGTATTACCGTCAACTTTATAACAGTAATGATTATCTTATACACTATTCCTGAGTACAACTATATGCTTTCAATTAAATGAGAATCATTGCTTTCTATCGCTAATATGCAAAACGATTCGGAATTTGATGAATAATAGAAAGTATAACCATGCAAGTAATGAGAATGCAATGCTTTTAATAGTTTCTAGCATTTTATACATGGTAAGGAGACAAATTGTTGCAATTGCCATACAGAGATGATCGGTGTGATGACGAAAAATATGGTTTGTTTCACAATGTTTTTTCATATTAGGTTAACCTCAAATTATAGTCGTTGCGTCAGGGAAACATATTTTATAATTGAAATATGGTTGAGGTCGCCATACATTTTTCTCAGTGCACCTCTCCGATTTCGTCCGCGATTTTTTATGGTTTCGTAGTCCCTCTGAAAAGCACTCAGGATTTTTTTCAGATTTTTTTGGAGCTATTGGACTTGACTATAATTTTGTAAACAAATTATCCTTAGCCCAATCTTTGAAATCTGAAAAAATTCATTTTTTATATGAAAAATTTCAAGAGTTGGGGCAAAGGGGGTAGGGGTTTTATTCTGTTTCTAACAAGCTTTGTCAAATTTTTTTTAAATGGAAGGAGTGGGCCCTCATCCAGACATTTTTGAATAAATTAAGGGTGTTAAAAAAATATTTGGAAACGGGTCCACTCAATTCAGATTTCTTCTTCTATTCAATTTTTTTTTTCGAAACAGCTTATTACAAACAGAAGGAATCCCCTAACCACTTTGCCTCAACGCTTGAAATTTTCATAGAAAAAACGGGATTTTTGTGATTTTTTCTGATTTTTTGAATTTGGCTAAAAATGAGTTGTTCATAAAACTATAGTTAAGTCAAATCAATCTAAAAAATCCGAAAAAGTCTTGAGTGCTCTTTACAGGAACTACAAAACCATTCAAAATTGCGGACAAAATCGGAGAGGTGAAGTTTCAGACCCCGGTCGAATCGGTGTGAACTGCCTTATGTACATATTATTATGATGTTAATATGTAATGTATATAATTCATAATATTATATATAAGTTGAATCCCATATATTTCACATATAAAATAAATCATATGTCATATATTACTTTGGAACCATATCTGAAAAATTTGTCGGATCTTCCATTAAGAAATAAAATTTCAGTTGAACCAACATATTCCCAAATTTTCTCTTTTTCATTCGAAACGCATGCTCATCTTTACACATTTTTTTCGATAGCATCGAATTCGCGCTCAAACACGATGTTTCGTTCACGTCAAAGATCAGACGAATTTTCACAGTCGAAAATCACACGCAAAGAGACGAATTCAAATACCAGACGGAGGCCTTTGTTATGCCAGCTTTCTACATTTCGTGAATATAGTATCACCCTTAAAAACGACAAAAATGGTGTCTGAAAATTGGAGACAAGTACATTTACGAAAGTATCAGTAGTGATAGTAAGCCGGTTCTGACTCAAGATCCCTACCCCGACATTTACCGACCTTTTTCAACCGAGACTATAGCCACTTAGCCAACACTCGAACCACTTAGCGGAGACACAAACCGCGTCGTGAGTCATGGGCGGCTTGCGGATGGTGGGTGGTTGGTGGTGAGTGGCGGGTGGCAGGTGGGTGGTGGGTGGTAGGTGGGTGGTGGGCGGCAGGGGGGGATTTTTTTCCGTTAGCATGTGTTGCGTGTATGTGCGTGTGTGCGGAAGGGGGGGGAGTCTTGGGATTTTCGATTAGATGTCCATGATTTTTTGAAGAAAGCATTAGATGACGCCGTCGTCGATGGCGTTGACCCGCACTCTCTCTCGCTCTCTCTCTCCCTCTCTCTCTCTCTCTCTCTCTCGCACGCGCGCTCTCTCTCTCGCATGCTCTCTCTCTCTCTCTCTCTCGCTCGCTCGCTCGCTCGCGCTCTCACGCGCATAGTGTCGAGTGTCAAATTTATGATGTATACAAATATATACAAACCAGGTCCAACTTTTTTCGTCGCGACGCATGCAGATATTATCAACACATAGCTGCATAGACGATCATCGGTTCACAATTAAAAATATTTTAGTCGATTCGTTGTCCGTTCAAATGGTTGATCCGCTTACCGGTAAAATGGACGAGAGTGTGCGAGTGTGTTACCCGGCAAAAGCAGCGTGGGAATTGACACATAGTGACTTAAAATATGCGTCAAAATAGATGATCTTAATATTGTACCCGCGATTGATTTAATGGCTGTGGGATCGTTTACCCAAACATTGACGCGAAGATGAGGAAATGATGTCATATCTACCATGCGTAAAACATTGGGATATGTTTCATTCGGAAGAAATTGAGGCGCCTTTACGACGAAATTGCGCTGGCTGTCGTCAGGAGGCGAAAGAGGAAACGGCGGAGAAGGGGGGAACTGGAGAGAGCGACAAAGGAGTCCATCGTCAAAAAGAGGTGTGGGAATTGACACAAAGTGACTTAAAATGTATGCCAGAACAGATCATTTTAGTATTGTATCCGCGAGATAGTAACTCGCTGTGGGATCGTTTATCCGAGCATCTACGCGAAGATGAGGAAATTATCTCATATCTACGGTACGAAAAACATTGGTACACGGTTGGATCGACGGGAGATTGCATAGATGGCCCCCCACCCCCACGACGAGATTGCATTCAATGTTGTCGGGAGGTGAAAGAGGAAGAGGAGGAGGAGGAGGAGGAGGAAAAGACGGAGAAAGCGGAAACTAAGGAAAGTATCGAGGACAAAGGAAAGCGTTGATTTCATGTAGCCCGTTGCGTGGAAGGGGGGGGGGTGGAATAATTTGGCGGTGGAGAAAAGGTGCATGTCGAATCAAACTTAATCATAGTCAGCGGTCAAATGTCATCTCAACGTCGTGAACTCAAGACGCGCCTAAAGTTGCTGATATAAGAAATTGATCAAGTTAAAAAAGTCATTCGAACGCGATCTTATTTGAAATTTATCACATCATCGTTGAAAAATACTTACATCAATCGACATGGATTTCACGAAAATCAACAGAGTGGCGAAAATGGGAGAATTTCTGCCGATGAAAAGGTTGACGGAGCTAATTCAACAATCGGATTATCAAATATCTGACATTAGAGCCGCGGAGACTAAATTCGGCAAGAGAATCGTCGTGGACGTCAGCGACGGGTTTTCCGTTTTCCTTTCGGCTTGGCTCGCAAAAGCCTTCGACGATGATCGCCACGCATTGACAAAAATGATGGATGCCGCTCACAATGGTCAATTGTACATGAACTACTTTGGTGGAAAGTACAACAGTATTGAATTTAAATAAATGTAAGGAACAATTATGGATCCACCGTGTCATCCGACTTTATCCAGCGGAATCATCTCATCATCATACATTTGAAAATATCGCTGCTGGACCATCATCATCATCACGACATCAGAGAAGCCCGCATTATCGAAAAGAAAAAACGACGATTTTTTCGTTGTTATGTTGGAAAGTGAATTCTCGAACAATATACGTGAAAAACATATCAAGGACTTGAAAGTGTGAACAAAAGATTATTTCAAGTTTCTTAAAAAAAAAAAAAAAAATCTACATTCTTTATTAAACTAGCTATTAAGGAAAATTATATGTATCGATTTTTTCCATGCTTTGGATAATAATAGAACAAAGAAGGCATAATTTATCGACGAAATAAAAGTTTTTCTTTATTCAAAAAATTCCTCGTTCGTACAAGGCCTCGTATACATTCAACCACTTTTTCAGCGATTTAACGTTTGCATTAGCACAATTGTACTTTAAGTCGAACGAATGCAGCAAGCAGCCCGTATTTGGTGCAATTTTCGGTAATTGTCGCAGCGATGGACAGTCTAAGGTCTCCATGTCGATAATCTTCATCGAGGGATCGATTACTTTCGACAGCCAGATTGATTTCTCTAGTCCTTTGACATAAATTATGCGAGCACCTTCCAAGCTCGCTCGAATCTTTTTCACAGCTGCACTGTACGATATTTCGCCTGAATTCCATTTCAGTCCATGATAATTTCGTTCTATCCACACGTTAATCGCCTTGTACTTTGCTGGTAGAGATGTCCACGGTGTCGCGGGTTTGATGTGAAGAGTCAAGGGTTCCACGTTGCGATTGACGGCGATTATTAATATTTCCTTCAGTACAAACTCATTGATGAGTCTTTTGAAGCCCTGTAGATCTACGATAAAGTCCATCTCGGCAACGAATAACCCGCATTCGTGCTCTGAAAATGATTTTATAGTAATTTTTTGACACCACCGCTCAGCGGACTATACTCGACTATACGATCATGTATGATCAAACAATATGCCGATGTTTGAGCGGGAAAATTAGCTCTTGCTTCAAATTCGAGGCGCACATCGACGGGTCCGGACTTGAGTGAATCGTTCTGTTTCGAACAATCAATGACGACGAGAGGCGCGTAATTAAGAAATTCAGTCTTTTTGAGCCATGGTTCCGCCTCTTTGCCGTAATATGCGTTCTAAAAGTTTGCATACATCTCGTACAGCATGGCATAATGGTTTTGTCCTATATTTAGATTCAAATTTCCGTACGCATAACATTGCGAATTCAAATAAAGCTCAATGTCGGCAATATTACAATGATCGAAATGGCTTGCATTCTTCTTTGCACGATTTTCTCGATCTGTCTGAAAGGCGAGAATGACATAACGCGGTTTTTCAAGCTGAGTCGATGTTTTGACAGTCCACACGTGCTTTGACGTAGCTGGAAGCATTGGATATTCATACAATTCCCACGTGCGAAAACTCATGGAGATTGGCGGGTCTTTGGCAATAAACTTTGAAAGTTGTATTCGCCGTTGATCGGAAATTGTCACGTATGGTATGAGCCATTCAACTTTTTGCAACACCAGCTTATAATCTTTCGCAGGTGGTTGATTAACTGCATTATCTTCTGCATCCGTTTGAATAACTGCATTATCATCGCTCTTCGATCGCGAGAGAATTAATTCGTGCTTGGCATTGACGAGAATTTTTCGATAATCTTCGGCAAAACCAAGCAGCATGCTTAGCGGTATGCATATATCGAAAAAGCCCGCGGCATCGGTTATTTGTTTCGTTTTATCCACGTCGAGCCAGCCCGTATGTTCAAGCGTGGAAATTTTAGCAGCGCCCAACGACGCGTAACCCTTCATCAGACTTGTGAGCCCAAAATTTTTATTTCGAACGATTTCTATGGCATTGAGTTCATAACGTATCTCCTCAAACAAATGGCAAATTGCATTATTTACGAATTTACTGGTGGTGCATGGGGCGCCATTGGGTTTACTCAATTTCCCGCATATATGAAAAGAACTTTTGCTCGGTAGTAGACAGAGATCTTGATGCTGAACGGCAATACGTATTTCATCGCTGTTGTTGAACTTCAATGAGGCGTACGCGTGAATCTCCGAATGTACGATAGATTCGTCAAAGATAATTGGTGTGTGAATATTCACTATTGCTTCCGCCATCTTACACAACAAATGCGAAGCATGCAGAAAAAGTAATGTTTTACAGTCCTTTGCCACGAACGTGAAGACCGAGGCTCTTCAACAGTTGCACATTTTGAGGTGTTAGTCATCTGAATGTGGTTCAACGACTGATTGCCTTTACCCATGGTATCCTATTATTATTCACAGTTGACGTTGTTGTTCTATTAAGGACTATACACATTATCCGGATTTGATGTGCAATCGTATGGTTATAACCTCACCACGAAAATTGACTAAATCACCGTCTTGATCTACTATTCGGAGCTGAATATGATCTATTGTTTTGCTCGTTATTGGCAGATAAATAACGTGCGAGGGAACTTTAATACTTGTTTGATCATACTGTTTATATTATAACGCTTTTTGCGTTATGGACAATTCAGAAAAAAATGCGAAGGGACGGGACCGGGATTCGAACCCGGGACCTTTCGATTGCCGGTCGAGTGCTCTTTCAACTGAGCTATACAACCGGCTACCGACATTATTTCTGAATTGTCCATATGTGCACGATTTCGTGTTACAATCTCCCCTGCCAGAGTCGAGCCGCCATCTAGCGGCTCGCACTCGAACTCAAACGCAAACTCGACTCAAACGCAACGGGTACAACAGACTGGGATTGTCTGAGGGGGGTATGAGGTATAGGAAGGGGTACTGCAGGCGTCGGCCTGAGGGAGGAGTGGGGGAGCTTGGCTAGCAGAAAGGTGGGAGATGAATCTCAGGGATTTGGATTCTTTTTACACAGCAACCACGAAATTAATTTTTCGTGGTTATTCAGAGGCCGTGTCCCATTGTCGAGCGCCACTCATAACGCTTTTTGCGTTATGGACAATTCAGAAAAAAATGCGGAGGGACGGGACCGGGATTCGAACCCAGGACCTCTCGATTGCCGGTCGAGTGCTCTTCCAACTGAGCTATCCAACCCGCTACCGACATTATTTCCGAATTGTCCATATGTGCACGACAATGGGACACGGCCTCTGAATAACGGACTCTTAATCTCAGGGTCGTGGGTTCGAGCCCCACGTTGGGCGCCACTTATAACGCTTTTTGCGTTATGAACAATTCAGAAAAAAATGCGGAGGGACGGGACCGGGATTCGAACCGGGACCTCTCGATTGCCTGCCGAGTGCTCTTCCAACTGAGCTATCCAACCCGCTACCGACATTATTTCCGAATTGTCCATATGTGCACGATTTCGTGTTACAATATATGCACCTGCTGTGATGCTACATTCGACACGCAAGGCGTTCACTCTCAGAATGGCCACCGGAACATCAGATTTGTGGTTTTTATTGGCTTCGAGGAATCGCTGGGTGAATCCCAATAGAGATCCAATTGAATCATCGGGTGAAAAATTTACATCGTGATTACACACAATTTCACTTCGAAGCGTATTGTTATTGGGTTTAATTGTAATGTTTATGTTCTTATTGGTCAACTCTGACTGCAAGTATGCCTCAATATCTTCAATTTCGTAGCTGCTGGTGGGTATCGTTACTATCTCATCGCCCGCGTAAAATTTATCACTGCCCGCGTCTATGTTGGGAATAGAATTGAAGGTTAGCAGCTCAACGAATCCGAGAGCATAATTTTTGTGCGCGTCAAGTTCAATTGGGGGGAAATATTGCGCGTCGAGGATAGAAGATGTCCCCGATATTGTCAGGGTGAAACTATCATCCATGCTGATCGCGCGATACTGATTCTGATTTCATTACGATGCACATTTACATAGGCTATAAATGTCTTTTCGATTGAGCTGTTTGCAGAGAAATTTAAGGCATAAATATCCCTATTCTATCGTGTCGTAATTCTGATATCGTATATAATTGTAATTAACGTTACACACGGAGATATCTCATGAGTTCGGATGGTGGTTGAAGATCACCGAAACTGTCAAAGTATACGACTTTGCATCCGATCTTTGTGTATGCGACCCAATGTGTGCCTGGTCCACTACACTCATCGAGATTAATAATCGCCGACTCACGTTTCCACAGCCCACCCTCGGGCAAGCCATTTCGCATGAAAACTCCACGAAAATAGGGAATTTTCATGGATTTCGCGAACTTGAGAATATCGGCGTCGGTAAGTGCTTGGCGTGGTAGCGTTATTTTACGTTTTTTGACCCAATGTGAAGGCTGAGACCCTTCTTGTATGGCTTGAGATGCAAACTCCTACCCAATGCGATGGAATCCATAGTTTTATTATGTCGCTTACTCTCGTCCAATTCACGTTTTACGGCTTGAGCAGCATTCACAGCTTTTGCTATACTCGCTGCACCACCCGTCAGTGCTCCAGCGGTGCTAAGACCGGCAAATATTGGCACGAGGAATGGCAAGAAACCGCCAATGTTCCCCGGCACCGGAAGAATCCGCGGTGTACGCAATTTTTGTTTACCCCTATACTCTTTACAGCAGCACGTGCACCCTTCAAAGCTGACCTAACTATAACCTTCGGGTCACTGCTATGACTCATTGTCTTCCTCGCAGCACCGATAATGCTTTTAAGGTTACAAATCTTCTTTTTCTTCGGCATCCCCGCAGCCATTCCGAATTTTCTCTTGCCCTTCATGATAGTCGCTACACCCCAAGCACTTGCTTTTTCCCCGATACTCGCGTCTTTCGCGAAAACTCGTTTCCAAGCTCTCTCGGCCAATACTCTATCAGCCTCGCTTCTCGCCTCGAGATTTTCACGATTTTTCGAATAGGCAATATCGTGCTGTTGGCAGGCTGCGTCTAGTGGATTGATGCCCGGATCACTTCGAGCGAGACGTTTTGCTAATTTTGTGCCAGGACGGCAGTACTGATAACCGGGCAAATGCAGCTTGACGGAGAGATTGTTGATGATACTGTTTACCAGACCGCTGCCACACTTTTCTTTTCCTTCTTCGCGAGTATGCACGATCATGTCCATACAGGAGTAACTACCCGACTGACTAATGAAATCTATAAAATGCTTATTTATACTTATTGCCGAGTTAGTCGTGATCAAGATGGTGTCCAAGTAACAGGGATTACCTATAATGAATTTTGACGCATTAACGTAGCGCGAGGGGAAGAAGGTGAAACGTCACGGTCATTTATTACCGAATAGCAATCGCGCGGTATTCTGCGGACCGTCAAATTGTAGCAAAACTATTGCACTTTTGGCAAAAATAATGCATTATTGAGTCTCATTACTCATCCAAATGGCTTGAGATTCGAAAATGTTTATGTATACTCAAAGTCGTTGAAGCAGCCAAAGTACAAGCTGCTCGAACGTTTGCTCAAGCCAGTGCCCGATATCGAATATTTTCCCTTCAACGAGCACGAACAAGTAATTACACGGCGTGATGCACGCCCAAACTCAATATTCATCCTTGACGATGTGGCGTGCGAAAAACAGGACAATATTCGAGCCTTCTTCGCCATGGGCAGACATCAAAATGTCGATTGTTTTTATCTTTGTCAAACATATGCACGTATTCCCAAGCATCTAATACGTGATAATACAAATTTCGTTGTGCTCTTTAAACAGGATGAAATGAATCTCCGGCATGTGTACAACGATCATGTGAATACTGACATGCCGTATGAGAAATTTAAGAATTTGTGCTCGGAATGTTGGCGCGCCAGCAAGTATGCATTTATCATGATTGACAAGGATAGTGAAATGAATGAGGGTCGATATAGGCGAGGTTTTGATAATTTTCTCAGCACAGAGTGATAAATAATGTATCGTGTGACGATGGCAGCACAGTATCATTGTTGACTCAGCACCGACAATATGAAAGTGCTCGAGGAAAAAGACGTTTTGCGTGAGATTGTACGAGCGAGCGACGCAATACGGCGAAAGCATAGTAAGTCAATGCTGGGCAGAGACAATGCTGAGCGCGCGATGCATGATGTTTTCCGGCCGATAGTGCAGCCATTGAAGGAGCTGGTGAATGTATCACGTAAAAGATCCCCCATCAAGCGGGGAATGAAACGAGAAAAAACTGAAAATAGCGTGAAACGTGAGAAAGAGGAGAAGGAGGAGGACGACGAGAAGCTGGAAGAGGACAACGATGATGAAGAAGAGGAGGAGGAGGAGGTGGAAAAGAAGACCAAAGAAGAAGAAGAAGAAAAAGATGAAGAGGAAGAAGAGGAGAATAAAAATGTAGCGAATGGGGAAAATGAGCGCAGCATAAGGGAACAATCGGATGATTTCGATGAATCCTTCCGGTCGGCAGAGGGAGACGCAATGTTCAGCAATGCCGATGAATTAATAAATGAGTATCTTTCGTTGTTGCGCTCGAATAGAAAAATAAGCCTCGATGTCACGTATGGTATGAGAAACCTCGCCAATGACAAGCTAATGATTGGCGATTTCACCGATAGATTTTTCCTCATCCTCGGCGATTCGTGTGAAGGAGAAAAATTATGCAAAAACCGTTGGATTTGTCGAGCTATTATTCAAAAAACAGCGTGTTGATTTTACAACGGATGTTTTGCGAGCGTATGAAAAAATTATCACGGAGGCAAATGCTTATCGGAAATATTACAAAGCCTCAGGCGCTAGACGTGCGGATAATAGCACTAAATTCAAAAATTACATATGCAAGATATGTGACCGCTCCAGAGACAGCGGCAAAGGTATGCCGAAATACAAGATTGCGCGAAAACAACCGGCAAAATTTGATTATGTTTATTGCGATGATCCTAATGAGCTTGTTGATCGTCTACGTTTACTTTTATCATCTCAGGCTGCCGGAAATTTATCACACTCCAATGAAATTATATCGATAATCGAGGAATTGCGTGAGGCAAAAATCATTTATTAATCCGTTGTGTATTAATGTTTCGCACATTCGCAACATGAGCGTTGACGTGTTTGGACGACAATTGGATAAGAGTGTGCTCGAAAACGGTCGTGGTCCTCCTGGCAGACCGGGTATTGGATTTAAGACTACCGCCAGCGGTGATTACGATTTAGAGGGAAAACGATTGTGCAACGTTGCCTATCCCGAAGCGTCAAATTATGTCGCCACGTTAAATGCGTTACATAAAAAATCGCACAGCAACATTAAATTTCTGCGTAAAGAGATAAAGTCGAGTTATTCATTGCTGGTGCAAGGACTTGACGTTAGCATACAAAATATTGCGAAAACTCTCAATGCAAATGTGCAGACCGTACAAGATTTGGTGACTCGCACCACATATCTAGTCTCGCAACTCCATACTCGATTACACGCTCTGGAGAGGAAAAAATGAGTGAGGTGGAGAGAGAAGCAGTGGTGGGGGAACTACATAAACTCGCTTGACGAAATTATCCACGTCGCCATGTGGATATACGCGGTCTGGATGAAACCTGGCAAGCCGGTTTGGTGGATATGACAGCGTACGTGAAGGAAAACTCTGGACACAAGTTCCTCCTCACCTGCATCGATATATTCTCCAAATATGCATGGGCCGTTCTGATGAAAAGCAAGAACGGCAAAGATACGATGAACGCTATGAAATCTATTCTCAGCGAGAGGCGTGTGCCAATAAAACTTCACGTTGATCGCGGCAAAGAATTCTATAATTCAGATTTTTAATCTCTCATGCGGCAATATAACATTCATATGTACTCGACATATAGCGATTTAAAGGCATCTATTTGCGAACGATTCAATCGCACATTGAAAAATGAAATGTGGATGCAATTCAGTTTACGCGGCAAGTATAAATGGATTGATATTCTCGATAGTTTGCTCACCGACTATAATAATTACACGCATCAAACTATTCGCATGAAACCGAAAAATGTTAATGCCGGCAATGAAAAGCAACTACTTCAGCGTGTATTCAAAAAGAACCGTGAACCATTGAGAAGGAAAAAATTTAAAACTGGCGACAAAGTGCGAATATGCAAGTTTGAAAATGTTTTCGCGAAGGGTTACACCCCAAATTGGACGACGGAAATATTTACTATTAGCCGAGTGAACAAGACCAATCCTGTGACGTATAATATTGAAGATTATCAGAACAAGCCCATCGCCGGTGAATTTTACGAACCAGAATTATTGAAAGTTCAATATCCAGATATTTGTTTGATTGAAAAAGTTCTACGAAAGTGCGGTGACGAAATTTTTGTAAAATAGTTGGGATTTGATGATACCCACAACTTATGGATCAATAAAGCTGATTTGTGAAGTTAAGACTTTGGATTTATTTTTTGTTCCAAGGAACGCTTTTTTCGCGTGAGGAAGGATTTCGAAATGATTATCATCGATGATTCATGTATATTTCGATTTTTATTGAAAAATTACGAGGTAAATATATTATAGACGTATCTTCATAATTCTTTGTCTTATAAAAAAAGGCGCATCGTTGAGAGATCAAATGGGTGAATACATTTCTTTTTCCGAATTCATAGATTCATAAATATTTTTCAAAATACGTCGAATCAAATATAATTGTTAATACATTTATCTTATTTTTAGCATAATTCTTAAACATTATTACATTTACAGTTTTTTTAAACCTTTTTAAATGTTTTTACAATAACACTTATTTTTTAAAACCATTTTCATTGCTTTCAAGTTTTTTTTTCACATCATTTATCCATAAGTTCGATTACGTCATAACCCCATGGTAGGGTATCAGTGGAATTCTGAAGCAAAATTCTTTTATTGTCATTCCAGCTGAAAGCTAATTTAGTCTGCGCAACAGTTTCGACAATATGTTTCCGACTACGAATTAAGCGCTGAGGTTTTTCTACATTCGCATGGCGGAATAGACACTCTTTATAGTCGTTAAATGTAATCGATCTTAACGTCGCCGCTCGAATGCCCTTGGCTTTTTTCTTTTCTATTTCTTTTTCATCATCTGGGACTCTGAAGGCGTGTAATTTGGCCCGCGACCCCACAAATTCCTCCATTATTTTTCCCTTATTCTCATCCTTCATCATTCCCAATACTTTTTTATTAGCTAATGGTATACCGTAGGGATTGTTTGGCGCATAATCGGATGTATCGAATTTGTCCAAATCCTTCTTCATGTCGCTGTATATATCGGGAGTTGTGATTTGATAAATGAGACTGTCTGTATCGGTGTAAAGTGGTTTGAGCTGATCGAAATTTTTCTTTTTCATGTAATTATAATGAAAGTCATAAATAAAATTTTTTGACATGTCGAGAATTGAAAATCCTACATATATTGGTTTGTCAAATTTTACTTTAGCTCGATTCAATTCAATGATGACCATGTCACGATCAAAAACTGTGCAGCTGTCGAATGTCGCCCTTGCGATTAAAGCACTTGCACCAAAAGGCCTACCCCATTTTGTCACAAGCTTAACATCCCGATATCGCCTAACATTTTCCATTGTCTTACCGAAAACTGCATTATTCATGAGTTTGCAAAAGTTTTTCTCAAATTCATTTTCGGCGTTTTTACGCAGTTTGGTGTTTATGTCGATATACTTTTTAAGCCATGCTTTTTGGCGGAATTTTAAAGTTCGATGAATTTTCGTTATACGAAGACCGAGGGTTAGAGCTTGTTTTAAATTTTGAAAATGTATGATATATCACACACGCACACACACACGAACACACGCATTGTTTCTTTTCTTCAAAAGTCGTTGGTTGCCATATATATATTTTTGAATCCAATGTATAAAAATAATTATCGGAACATATACATATATATATATTTTTTTACTGTTTACATTTTTTTTCCCGTTTCACATTCAGCACAAATACATATAAATATTATAAAAAAATTATGATATATGTTTTTGATCTCTTTCTCTCTATCAATCTTCCGACCATCATCATCATCATCATCATCACCATCATCACCATGCGCATCCATTTTTACAATGTTGCAATTTTTTTTTCCACATCATTCATTCATTCATTCACATCGTTATTAATAGCATAACCCCATGTTAGTGTATCAGTAGAACTCTAGAGCAAAATTCTTATATTGTCATTCCAGCCGAGAGCTAACTTGGTCTGGACACTATGTTTCCGTTTGATGATGAACTGCTGCGTAGTCAATTACATTTCCGTGGTGGGACAAATATTCTCCATAATCGTTAAATGTTATCGATCTTAAAGTTGATGCTCGAATGCCTTTGACTTTTTTCTTTTCGATTTCGTCACCTTGGACTCTGAAAGTGTATAGTTTGGCTCTCAAACCCACAAATTCCTCCATTATCTTTCCGTTATTCTTATCCTTCATGAGCCCTAATATATATATATATATATATATTTTTTTTTTTAGCTTATTGTATGCCATAGCGATTGTTGGGTGCATAATCAGACGTATCAAATCGAGGCAAATCATCCTCATCGTAGCTGTATATATCGGGGGGGGGGGGTCCCAATGTGATACTCAGACTGCCGGTATCGGTGTAAAGTTATTTCACTATCGAAATTTTTTCTTTTCAGAGTAATTATAACGAAAGTCGTAAGGAGAAGTGATTTTTGATATGTCGAGAATTGCAAACTTCACATATGTCGGTTTCATAAATTTCACTCCAGCTCGTGTAGCTGTGAAATGTCACCTTTGCGATTAAAGCCCTTGCACCAAAAAGCTCCACCCCATTTCCTCACAAGCTTAACATCTCGATGTTGCCTAACGTTTTTCATTATCTTTCCGAGAACTGCATTATTTATGAGTTCAAAAAAGTTTTTTCAAATTCATTGCTTGATTTTTTACGCGGATCAGTGTCAATATCTATATACTTTTTTAGTCGTGCTTTTAGTTTGAATTTTATACACGATATCACGTGAAGTCAGACCCTGTCTGAAATTATTTGTACACCAAGCGGTAGAATACGCCCTCTCGATGTTATATCATCGGAAAAACCTATATCTAAATAATAGTTTAGTTTTATAATACTGACGATGATGAGACTCAAGACCATATTTTTCAGGAATAATAAAAATATTTTTCCGATCGAGAACTCTCTGATATTGATGTCTTATTTTTTATAATCTGCCAGTGATATGTGAAAATTCATAAAAAGTTTTATTATAATACAAATTAGAGTTACCGTGAAGTAGAACAAAAATTGAAATTATTTTGGGTGTTTTCATTCCGATTTTGAAGAAAAGTAGGAAGAAAATATTTTTCGATCGAGAGCCCTTTATTAATATTAATTATTCTCGCAATCTGTAGATAATATACAAATGCTACGAGAAGGATTGACACAGAGCTGCCGCATAAAGTATCGGGATCCAAAGTTGGATTCGTCTGATAGCGAAACCTAAGAACTGACTAAGTAGGAAGCGCAAGGCCCCGTTGACCATGCGAAACGTCGAGGTTTGTTAGGATAAATTCGAGATTATTCTAAAAATTGTTGAGATTGTTCACGTAACAATAATATAGATATAGAGTTCGGAGTTTGGATGTAGAACGTGGTTATTTATTAGGTTAGGGTCGAAAGTTGCTTTTACAAGTTTACCGCATTTGTATCCGGGAGTCAGTAGCATAATCTGTAATGAGCTGAGAATAATCGACGACAAATCTCTCTACACCACGCTGTCACATACAAGTCGCGAGCGAGCTATTTACTTGCGTCGCCATATTGCTAACGTCAGAATTAAGTCATACCTCTCCTTAGGTTCCCAATATCATGAATAAAATCAGATCTTTCATAGTCACAATAACTTTGATTTTTGTTTAAATTTAATATTTATCTAGAGTCGTCAATATGAGGATTACTTACTTTGCTCATATATTTTTTCACGGATTTTCATGTAATCTATGGATTGTGCGGAACAAAAATTGTTAGTTGAAATGTTGTTATTTGGGTTCAGATGTTTCAACGTTACGAGAAGTTTGATTTTCCTATCTGTAAGCCCATGGTTCTTGGAAATTGTTATAGTTATTATAATTACATAAAAATGTATTCATATTTGAGAAAAGTAACCCTCCTCAAAATTATAACCATTCACATTTTCGGGAAATTTCAATATTCGTTTCCGACCATAGACCTAAAGATATAAATATCATTGATTTTTCTCGTAATGTGCCGACGACATTGAAACTTCGTAAACATAAGCTAAGACATCCAAGATTTTTCTGAATAATACTATATATATATTAGGGCGATTGTTTTTTTCAACTTTTTTGATTTTTTTCACTCCCCACCTAAAATGTTGTTGCATATGTCTGAAACAAACTACCCTGAAAGTTACAGCCCTTAATATTAAGATTAAGTACTCGCCCCTCGCGTGAAAAGATTTCCCATCTAAAATACACGTAAATAAAAAACTTTTTTCTTCAAATTGCTATAACTCCGTGGCATTTTATGCTATCATATTGTCCTTGGTCGCAATTTACGCAGAATTGAACGATCTTTAAAAGTGTCCTGAGCAGCGTAAGTGTAATTTACACTGGTGAGATGGTACGAGTCACTAAAGTTGATTTTGACCCACACTTCTCGTTTTTTTGCTTCTATTTTCGAAATTATCAACGTTATCGAAAAATTGCAAAGGAAAGTTTTGTTGGAAATTTAATTTCCTACAGAAAAGGTCCTTCAGACCTACTTGCGAAAATTGATATTTCTTGAGATATTGGACCTTAACTTGGTTTTGGTATACAATTTTTATGGTTTATTGAACCAAAAGTTTCAATTTTTTTATATTCTATATCATATCACCATATCACATATTATATCACCAGTGGCGAAATGATATGGAATATCAACAATTAAGAACTTTTGGTTCGATGAACCGTAAAAATTTTATACCGCAAATAAATTAAGGTTCAATATCTCAAGAAATATCAATTTTCTCAAGTAGGTCTAAAGGACCTTTTTTGTAGGAAATTAAATTTCCAACAAAACTTTCCTTCGCAATTTTTCAATAACGCTGATCATTTCAAAAATAACAGCAAAAAACCAGAAGTGTGGGTTAAAATCAACTTTAGTGACTCGTACCATCTCACCAGTGTAAATTACATTTATGCTGCTCAGGACACTTTTGAAGAACGTTCAATTCTGCGTAAGTTGCGACCAAGGACAATATAATAGCATAAAATGCCGTGGAGTTATAGCAATTTGAAGAAAAAAGTTTTTTATTCACGTGTATTTTAGATGGGAAATCTTTTCACGCGAAGGGCGAGTACTTCATATTAATATTAAGGGCTGTAACTTTCAGGGTAGTTTCTTTTAGACATATGCAACAGCATTTTAGGTAGGGAGGGATGAAAATTGAAAAAAGTCGAAAAAAAATCGCCCTAATATATATATATATATATATTCTGAACGAGGGCCCTTGGAAGTGATGATTACTTGTGCTTTCTCATCCTCTGCGGATTGCATAGGAGTTTTACGTGAAGTTATAAAAATCATTTTAAAAAACTTGGAAAGACGTTACAAAAAAAGGTTGGTTTGTTCATGATATAACTTTTAAAGTAAACTTCTATATTATTCGCAGAAGATGAGAAAAAAGATTACATTAATATGCCTAGACCTTTGGTGAGAAAAAATAATAAATTTTCTCAAAATCCAATTGCTTCATGGAAAAAAAATATTCCTAATTTTTATATCAACCATAGAATTTATATATACATCACTAATATCCGTGGACCCGCGGCAGAACACGATAGAAATTTTTTCTGAAATAATTAAATCATCATAGCTTCCAAATATCTAAATATCAATCTATTATGATAAAACTTTTTTCAATTTGAATACCATCTAGGGATATTGATAAAAAATAAAATAGTGAATATCAATGGGCCTTTCACCAAAAATATTTGATTTCACATTTTCCCCAAAAATCATTAGCAATCTCATAGCTTAGAATACACTGACGGACGGGATACGGAGAACAAGTGAAAGAGAGAGACAGAGAAAGATGAGAGAGATGAAGAGAAAGAGAGAGGAATAACGTTGCCAGAAAACTGCTCGAAAAAATCGAAATTTCTGAACGAATAATCGTCTATGCAGCTATGTATCGATAATATGCATAATTTATACATCATAAATTTGATACTCAACACTCTGCGTGCGAGAGCGCGCGAGTGCGAGAGCGAGAGAGATAGAGCACGTGTGAGAGAGGGAGAGAGAGATAGAGCGCGTGCAAGAGAGGGATAGAGAGAGCGCGTGCGAGAGAGAGAGAGAGAGAGAGAGCGTGCGAGAGAGAGAGAGAGATTGATTCATTGATTGACTATTTTATTAATGCCCTAGTAAAACTGTGGGGAAAAATATGTACAAGCGATCGAAGAACAAAGGTAGTTAGAACGAAGAAAAATTTCATGGAGATAATAACTTAAGACTAAGACGCAAAAGACTTAATAAAACTAAAACTAAAACTAAAACTAAAACTAAAACTAAGACTAAAACTAAAACTAGAGCTACCATACAGTACTAGAACAGAGAAAGATTAAATAAAATAAATTATGCAACGATCGTTTCCCGACTAAAGAGATACGCGTATAGGCGCGACTTAAAGATAGCAATAGAGTTTGCAGTAGTAATTTCCAGGGGGAGAGAATTCCAGAAATAAGCTCCGGTCACATGAAATGTGTTTGCAAGGGCTGCGGTGCGATGAAAGGGGATATGAAAATAATTTGACGATGGATTACGAACCGAACGTCGCAACGCAGAATTTTCAACAATTAAAAGGTCGGTAATATATGATGCTGAATGTAGATAGCGGATGTTATACATGTAGATACCTAAGAAGTAATTTCTATGATTACGGACCGAGAGCCGCCCAAGCCGGTGTCTAAAAGGGGTGATATGCTCGTCACGTCGAATGCTAAAGATAAAGCGAATTGCACAATTAATTAAACGTTGTGATTCAGTGTCGAGTTCATCGGAGAGCCCAGAATAGACAAGGCATCCATAATCAATAAGAGGAAATATCAGAGTGGTAACGAGTTTGCACTTCAGCTGTTCCGAGAGTGAATTTCTATGGTGCTTGAGTTTGTGGAGTGTAAGGTGAACTCTTTGAGAGATTGCCGCAACATGACCATTCCAGGATAGATTAGCGCTCATGTTGACACCTAGATTTCTGGCTGCCGAGACATATGGTAGACGTGCTCCGTTAATTGTGATTGCACCAAGGCTGTTGAGATCAATCGATTTGACACAAGCATTGCTACCGAGAATCATGACCTTGGATTTTGAGATATTGAGCCGAAGACCATTACGATCCGAATACTCCGAAACAGCAGCAGCATCACAAGCGATCAGTTCCAGGCCGCGAACAATATTCGACGGCGGAACAGTCAAGTAGATTTGGGTATCATCAGCAAAAATCATGTGGTCAGAATGTTTTAATACTTGGCTAAGATCATTTTTGAAAAGGGAAAATAAGAGCGGACCCAGTACCGAGCCCTGTGGAACACCAGATGTAAGTGGTTTCCAGTCAGAGGCATTTAGATTTTCATCGATGACAGCTTGTGTACGTCCACTTAAGTAATGATGCAACCATGCTAGAGTTATTGCTGAGAACCCAAGTGATTTTAGTTTAGTGAGGAGCAAAGTATGAGAAACCGTATCGAATGCTTTGCTGAAGTCAAAAAGTATCAAGATCGTAACGGAACGAGCGTCAATACCCCGTCGGATAACATCACCGATTCTCAATAGCGCAGTTTGAGTGCTATGATGTGATCGGAAGCCAGATTGCCTAGGGTCGAGGAGATCATTCGCCTCTATGAAAGATTTGACCTGCTGGTAAACAATCTTCTCAAAGATTTTAGAAAGCACAGGAAGTTTAGCGATAGGACGAGTATCAGAGAGGGTTAGGGGGGTACGGATTTTGGAAAGCGGTTTAATAAAAGCTCGCCGCCAATTAATCGGGAAATAACCGAGTCGAAATGACTCGTTAAAAAAATGCTTGAGGACCAAAGAAATTTCGGGTGGAGCTGAGCTGATGCAAAAGAGGGAGATACCGTCCGGGCCCGAGGAATGAGTGTGAGGTGACATGTCGTGGATTGTTTTCGTGATACAATCAGCGGTAATAGGGGTAAAAGAAAATTGAAGATCGGAGCTGGATGGTTGTAAGGTAATAGAAAGCAAATCTTGAGGACAGCAGGATGGGAAGGAATTAGAGACAAGAGCAAAGTGGAGAGCGTGCGAGAGAGAGAGAGAGAGAGAGAGAAAGAGAACGTGCGAGAGAGAGTGCGGGTCAACGCCATCGACGACGGCGTCATCTAATGCTATCTTAAAAAAATCATGGGCATCTAATCGAAAATCCCAAGATTCCTTCCCCCTCACACACGCACATGCACGCACATACACGCAACACATGCTAACGAACAAAAATCCCAAATCCCCTCCCCTCACCTGCCACCCACCGCCCACCTGCCACCCACCACCCAGCGCCCGCCACCCACCGTCCTCAAGCCGTGCACGCACATACACGCAACACATGCTAGCGAAAAAAAAATCCCAAATTCCCCCCTCCTAACGCTCCCCCCTGCCGCCCAACCCCCACCTGCCACCCGCCACCCACCGCCCGCGAGCCATCCACCGCCCGCGAGACACCCACCGTCTGCAAGCCACCCACGACTCACGACGCGGTTTGTGTCTCGGCTAAGTGGTTCAAGTCTCGGCTGAGTGGCTCAAGTCGCGGTTGAAAAAGGTCGGTAAATGTCGGGGTAGGGATCTTGAGTCAGAACCGGCCTACTATCACTACTAGTATCTCTAGTTTAGTCTTCTTACAAAAAGTTGTAAAATAAATAGACATGAAACTCACAACACCTAATCCTAATGTAACGTTAACTTTGCAATCATGATTTTAAAGAGCGGAGCAGAAATAAAAAAAAATTAGAAAGAATGGTGACGGTGAAATTTAAGAAAGTAGTGAAATCAAGTGAAATCGTCAACAAAGAGAAATTATCGATGAAAAAAAAAAATCAGTTATAATACCCCGAGTGGCTTGGAAATTATCGGGTTGTTCCCAATAGCTTCGTTGCCTAGTGCCAAACTCCACACGCATGTCACTAGGCAGGGAAGCTTGATGGAAATACACAATTAATTTCCAAGCACGAGGGGTATTCGGCGGATTATTTTTTTCACTCGATTTTCAATTAATAGGAGCTTCGTATTTAACATCTTCGTAGGAAAAACCGCATGGCTTCATTAAAAATTATATTTGACACAGTCGATTTTCTTTGGCTCATCTCGATGAATTTGACGATTTTGACACGTACGTGAGTTACAAGCTATTGACAAATTTTCGCTTGTTACCTAGCAACAGCCGGGAAATTTTCGAAAAATTACAGATATAATTTCGTCCTGCTCGTACCACGTGATGTCAAATGCCAAGCTCCTATTGGTTGAAAATCGAGTGAAAAAAATAATCAAAACAAGTACGCTTCGCGTACTCGTTGGGGGGCTCCGCCCCCCAAGCCCCCCCGCGCTCCGCGCTACTCAACATTGTCGCGCTTCGCGCGACAATGTTGCGTCGCGCGGAGCGCTCACGTTTTATTGGGGGGCTCCGCCCCCCAAACCCCCCTTAACGTTTTGTTGGGGGGCTTTGCGCTCCGTATTCTTGACCATTATCTTAATTTATTCGGTATGTAAATATTATATTGTTTTTATGTTATTGAACATTGATTTTGATAATATTGAGTCACATTTTTCATTCTCAATGGGGGCAATGATTCATAAAGGTAATGACCGAATTTTAAGAATTATATTAGTAGGCACTCACAATTTCATAATATTATAATCATATATTTTGTTTTTGTGATATATTTTGAATGTTGGTTAACATGTCCCTTAGGGACGTTTTAATAGGCACTCACACCGTTATTTAAACTCTTTGATTCATTGTGAACATCGAGTAGTCGTATAAATTCTATTAATTATAATTAAAAAGACAGATTTGAATATAATCAATATGATATAAAAGTATCTAGACAATCATATTATTTAAATGTTTTGATAGATTATATTCACAGAATTGTTACAATATTAGGCAGTAATGAAGAATATTAGTGACATTTGAGATGGGCTTATTTATCATAACACTTTAATCATTTAATGATTATTAGTCCATTTATAATAAGTAAAAAAAGCTTTCGGTTATTAATCAATGCTCAGATTCTGTTTTTTCACGTTTAAAACGCGTGGGTGATCGCCATATTGCCAATAGAGCGTAAGCACACAAAAGAACCATGTACTTTTTATAAGAGCGAAATATGGGTTTTGAATTTGGCGCGCTCAGGTCGTGTTTAGTTCCTCTTTTCTCTGTACGTGGCGTAGCGGCGTCGTGACGTACGTGGCGACGTCGCGTGCGCCGGTCTATGCTTTACGTGAAAACGTGAGAGTGTTAATGTGCTTGTTTACAGTCATATAGAAATTCTGTCAGTGAGAAAAGTAGTATTTTTTTTGTTAAAAATATTGTTTTTGTGTAAAAGTTATTCACTTAGCAGTGTCTAATTGGATTGAAACTTCATGGGACATTTGTTCATAATCATATACAGAAATTCTGTAAGTTAGAAAAAAATTCGTCCGTGAACTTCGGAGATCCAAGTGCGAATGAACAGAAATTGCCTTTTTTCGTTAAAAATTGTGTTTTCTTTGCAAAAATTGTAAACATAATGGTCTCCGATCGGATTAATACTCCGTGGGACATTTGTTTACAATCATATACAGACATCGTGTGAGTTAGAGAAAAATTCGTCCGTGAACTTCGGAGATCCATGTGCATATGGACAGAAATAGCTGTTTTTTCGTTAAAAATTGTGTTTTCTTTGCAAAAATAGTAAACTTAATGGTCTCTGATTGGATTAATACTTCGTGGGACATTTGTTTACAATCATATACAGACATCGTGTGAGTTAGAGAAAAATTCGTCCGTGAACTTCGGAGATCCATGTGCATATGGACAGAAATAGCTGTTTTTTCGTTAAAAATTGTGTTTTCTTTGCAAAAATTATAAACTTAATGGTCTCTGATCGGATTAATACTTCGTGGGACATTTGTTTACAATTATATACAGACATCGTGTGAGTTAGAGAAAAATTCGTCCGTGAACTTCGGAGATCCAAGTGCATATAGATAGAAATAGCATTTTTTGGTTAAAATCATGTTTTTTGCCAAATTGCAACCTTAATAGTGTCTGATTGGATTCATACTTCGTCAGACATTTGTTTACAATCATATAGACACATTCTGTGGGTTAGAGAACAATTCGTTAGAGAAATTCCAAGTTTCAACTACATATGATCATAAAACGTCTTTTTTTGCTCAAAAATGGCAATTTTTTTCAAAAATCTTTGTTTTACAATATCCGTTTGGATTTAAACTCCTTGGGCATAGAGATTACAACCATACACAACTACCCTCCAAAGGAAATTGAATTCCGTACACCGGTTTCTGAGATCTGGGTCTGGACGGACATCCGACACAGATTTCGAGGCGATTGCAATAGGCACTTTCTGTCATAAATGAGTGAGTGCCTAAAAATACAAAGTACGTCGCGAGTTTTTTCACTGAGCAGATAGTGACATTCTGATGTTCACCTGTTTTCACTGAAAAACCGTTTTTACTTATCATCCGTTAAAGACGATCTCGCCAAGTACTTTTTAGGGTTCCTCACCCGTAGGGTTGCCAACGGAACCCTATTACTAAGGCTGCGGTCCGAATTGCGCTCACACCGCACAAAGCGTGTAGACGCGCGGTCCGATTTATGCTTACAGTGCTCACTGTTCGCGTCGCGAATGGTATTTTGTCATCAATGACGTCACTTCCAAGCGTTCACGGTGCTCACGGTCGGATCGTCAGCATCGTATTCACATGTAGCACCTATATAACCTTCACTACTTTCGAATCATCCCGCCATCAACATTATGATTTCATCCAGAGATGGGCCGTTGCAATTACTTTTATAATTAAATTACATGTTAAATTACTAATTATTCGAAGCATTTGTGATTTAATTGAATTAAGTTATGCATTACTTGGAGCAGTTTTCATTGTTATTCATTCAATTACAAATTAATTTAAGTATTTCATACTGAAAATGAACATGAACAGGTTTATCATGGAAAAATCGAACGTTTAAAAGTTATAATAATTTCGATTTTTTAGAAAAATCTAAATTCTCAAAATTGTTTAGAAAAATTTCAATCGCCACACCTTTGAAACGTCTGGTTTCTCCATAATAAAACTTTTTATTACTTATATGTCAAGCTAGTACAGATTATAAGAAAAAAAATAATCGAAAAAGTCTCGAGTTTCTGTTTATTGCCTTTTTTTAACGAACGTGACTTTTCCACTTTTTTAAATGTTAACACTTCAATAATGATTTATCAGGTTATGAGCCACCATATTCAGGGGCCATTCATTAATTACGTAAGGACAATTTCGGCCATTTTCGACCCCCCCTACCCCCATGTAAGGACACATAAGATTTGTTGACCCCTCCCCCTCTTCTTACGTAAGATTTCACCTATTTTTCCTAAAAAGCATTCAACATAATTAAACGTCGTTAGAAAAGGGTCAGTTACACTAAAACATGTTATTATTTGACATTAAAAAAAGATTTTTGTTTTTTTTTAAATAATTATTTAATCTTTGGAAAATGCATATTATAATTAAAGATAAGAATTTAAACAATCTTAAAGTGAGGAAACAAATCAGACAAATCACTACAAACGAATAATACTTTGCGTAAAATAATGGGTGACTAAATTTGAAACAATCTTAAACGAAATAAGTCAAAGAGTGAAAGTCAGTTCAGTTCAGATCATCAATCGTTGTCCCAACTGAATTATAATGGTATTGTGACCGTTTAAATTGAATTTTTTCAAATAATTAAATGATATAACAGGATGGTCACTAAATCGGATGAAAGAAATTCCCTGACATTTCCGAAAATTTCCCTGACAAACCATTCGGATTTGTGAAAAAAGTGACAAGGTAGGAACACCGTATTTTTCATTGAAAAAAAATGGCAAATTGTAAATTTGCACATCGCTTCCTCAGTATTTTTTCGCATTTACAAATCTTCCTCTATGATAAGCAAATAGCTTTTACAGTTTTGGCTTGCTCATAGAGGAAGCTTTGTAAATTCGAAAAATACTATGGAAATGATGTGCAATATTACAATTTGCAAGTTTTTTACTATCTCTGGTTATTGGAGTAATAGAACTATATATTTATATCGTAAAATTTTTGATCAAGATTTTTTTGAAAATGTCAAGATCGCATAAAATTTGCACAGGTCAAGCAATTTTTGCAAAACTGAATACCAAGTAACTTCTTCCATTAAACTATCATTATACAAATTTTGAGGCTGATATCGCGAAATATGTGCAAGCTACAGCGATCACATGTTAAAAATTCAAAATTTTATAAACGACGAACCCCTTGAGCAATTTTTGAGAAATTCAATATCAAAACCTTTATCACTCAAACTATCGGTATAGTTGTTTTTAACCTGATATCGCAAAATTTGCGGACGATAGAGCAACCACGTCCTTTTTTGGAAAATTTAAAAGTCGCTAGAAAAAGTCAATGAATTTTTGCGAAATTCATAGCAAACAAAGAGTTCGGGGGGCTCAGCTTGTGTACGAAATTTCGGCTCGCTACTCCAATGTGGTCTTGAGATAGAGCTGTTTAAATTTTTCGAAGCAGGCACATACATAACACACACACATACATACACCCCCGCTCAAAAGTTTGGATACACCTGTCGATATTTCTTGCCGCACTAAAAGTTGCATAACTCCGTCAAAAAAAAAGATAATCAAATTTTTAAAACAGCGTTTTTACGGGAAGGAATTCAGCTTTGTTTCCCCTATTTTCAATTTTTAACGATTTTTTCGACCTGGTATGCATTTTTGAAAGTGACCGTTTTTCGGCATTTTTTCGACCAACGCGAATCGGGCCCATAACTTGAGGACATTTTTTTTTTTTACTTTTTTATCTACGGTACATTTGAAAGGGTTAGAAACCGCTCCATTTCCATTCATTAGAGATTTTCGTACGATTTTTTCTCGCAAAGTTATTTTACTTTTGGCTAAAGAAGGCAAATTTTGAAAGATGCAACGTAACTCAAAGACTATAAAGTTTAAGAGAAAATTTCAAGTATGAAAAAAGTAGCGTAGGTATACATGGAATTTCCTGGAATTATTTCAGAATTTTCCCATGAATTTTTTTTGTTACTTTCCGTACTTTTTTTGAAATTTCCGTACTTCGTGATAAAATAAAAATCTGAAAAAATTCAGCAATATTTGGCATGCTATAAGCAACAATTATCAATAATAATATTGCCCGAAAGTAATTAACAATCTGTTAAAACAATTGTTCAAACAATTTACTGAACAATTATGAACAATGATCAATAATTATTATTGATCATTGTTGTTTATAGCATGCCAAATATTGCTGAATTTTTTCAGATTTTTATTTCATCACGAATTACGGAAATTTCGAACAGATGAAATTTTTCGCTGGAGCAAGAATAGTAAAAAAAAAAAAAAATCATGGGAAAATTCCGAAATAATTCCAGGCGATTGCGTGTATAACTACGCTACTTTTTTCTCATTTGATATTTTCTCTTGAGATCTATAGTCTTTGAGTTACGTTGCATCTTTCAAAATTTGTCTTTTTTAGCCAAAAGTAAAATAACTTTGCGAGAAAAAATCGTACGGAAATCATTAAAGAATGAAAATGGAGTGGCTTCCAACCCTTTCACATGTACCGTAGATATTAGAGACAAAAAAAATGTCATTAAGTTACGCGCCCGATTTGCGATTGTCGAAAAATCCCGAAAAACGGTCACGTTCAAAAATGCATACCAGGTCGAAAAAGAATCATAAAAAAAATTAAAAATGGGGGAAATAAAGGTGAATTCCTTCCCGTCAAAACACTTTTCAAAAAATTGGATTATTATTTTCTTTGACCGAGTTATGCAACTTTTAGTGCGGCAAGAAATATCGACAGGTGTACACACACTTTTAAGCGGGAGTGTACATATATCTGGATATTAAAAAATATGATTCCTTGATGTTTTAGGACATTCCAAACATACTGACATGAAAATCTCGAAAAAAATCACGAAAACAAAGCTTCCTCCATGAGGAAGCAAAACAAAAAAAAATGTTCACCCAGCATTTTTTTTTCATCGGCGCGCAGGAAAAAATGTTCGCTCATACACTTTTTTTCTCTCGATTTAATATTTCGTATTTTCCCTGACTGATATTTAATTCCCTGACATTTTCCTGATTTCCCTAACAATCAAAAAATTCCCTGACATTTCCTGGTTTTCCAGGTTTTCCATGACAGTGACTACCCTGTATAATTGCGTGATAGTAAAAAGGATTTTTTTACAAATAATTGACGTAAAATTAATATAAAAAAAAATGTACAGTAATTTTCATTTACAAGCTTCGAAATGTGTGAATATCAACACGTTTAAGATTCTCCGTGACACTCATGAACCGTAAAAGGTAGACAGTTGAAATTTTCACAGAGTGTGTATGTCTATTGCCGCTATAACAACAAATAATTAAAATAAATTAAAGTTAATAATAAAGGAGTTTTCTATCCATGTTTTCCAACTTCTAGTGGTGGGGGTATATATAGATACTATACTCACTATACGACGCCTTTTCTCTTGATTCGACAAGAGTGGGGAGGCTACGAAACACCGCACAAAGAGGAGATGACGAGAATAGGAAAACTGTATATTATAATTAGTCCAGTCGGGTTGTCATGGATCCGGGGGGTCAATTTTATTGTTCTTACCTTTGGGGGTGGTCAATAATAGTGTAAATTCGAAACCGCGACTGAATTCCGGTCCTGCGTCGGTCGCCATCTTGAATTTAAGGGAGGATCGTTTTTGTTCAATATCTCGGCCATTTTGAACTTTTCAACAAAAATGGTAAGAACTCAAGTTATTGCAAATGCGATTTCCTACAACTTCTTCTCCGCAAATTTCATCATGCGATCGATATTTTCCGAGTTAAGGGGAAAAATAAGGACAAAGTATAATTATTAAATTATATCGGTTGTTATTAACTTAACGACATAAATTTACATGAACAAAGTTGGAAAGAATTATATTTTCTACAATTTTGATTTTCCTGATTTTTTCGCTACAACCACCATTTAAGGTCGAACGCTTGCGGTAAAGACGCGAGCGTAGGACCTTGCAGGAATTGGTTTAAAAGGAATTGTATTTGATCAATATCTCGGCCATTTTTCACTTTCCAACAAAAATAGTCAAATCTAAAGTTATTGCAAATGCAATTTTCTACAACTTCTTTCTTACAAATTTTCTCGTGCGATCGATATTTTTCGATGGGAGGGGGAAAATAGTGACAAAGTATAATTATGGAATTATCTCGTTTGTTATTAACTTTACGACATAAATGTAGATAAGCAAAGTTGGGAAGAATTATATTTTCTATGATTTTGATTTTGACGATTTTTTCGGTACAACCAACATTTAAGGTCCTACGCTTGCAGTAAAGGCGGAGAGGGTCTCATATTCCGTTATTTCAAATGCCGTTGTCTCAGTTTCCGTGTTCAAATGCCGAGTATATCAGTTTCCGTTTTTCATTTTTCGGGGTTTCCCCTTTCTCTCTGATAATCCGAAAGGGTCGTCACTCCCTCCGAGCTCGACCCTCACACCTTTTTTTTTTAAACCGCCGGTCTACCTGATGTGTCCCAACTTTGTCTCTACCCCATTACTAATAATACGGTTTGTCGCATCGACGAACTGGACGGCCACGTGGTTCAGTCAACATCTCACGTAATGTCATCGCGCCGCACTGTACTCCAAGTCGCAGCCGTGTTTTCCAATTTTACAGATGAATATGTGAAATAATGTTATGATATTAATTAATCACAAATAATAATCGCTCGCTCGGATGTATTCAGAGCGCATTCTCTAAATTAAATTCTCGTAGTATATTTTCTACCGTATGAAATACTCCATCAGTGATTATTAACATTCTGCATGTTCTTGTAAAAAGAATAGAATGAAGGACGCACCGTTTTTGTACATATATCGGTGTATTGATTCTATCAGACGGTCGCGAACATAATTTATCATACCAATAGATCACAATACTAACAGATCTTCATATTATATGTGGAGCATTCCACGACAAATCAACCTCTTTTGAACCTGACTCTTTTCGATTTGGCTGAAACTTTTTCGACTTTTTCTAACATATCAAGAACATTTTTCAAAATTTTTTCAAATTTTTTCACCGAACCGAAAAAAAGTTATGAATTTTTCAAATAAAATTGGCTCTTCATTTTTGAAATAGCTACATCTTTTTCAAAAATTGACTTATCGGAACGTTTTTTTTCAATACTTTCGTTTTTAAATGTACTTTTAGAAAAAAAAACATTTTCAATGACTGAAACCCATCTTCATTATTTTTTTTAGATTTTTTGGAAAAAGTAGAAAATTTCTCGATAATTACCATTTTTTTCATTTTTTTTTTAAATTATATCAAACTTTGACATTTTCTGCAAAGCCACATATTTTTTCAGAGTCGTGTTTATTTCATTTCTATTCGTTTTTTTCAATTGAAAAAAGAAAAATTTACAACTAGCCTTATTTCTCATAACACCATTCTAAAAATTTTGGAGGGTGTTCAGAGAACTTCCAAATTCGAAAAAAAAAAACAAAAATCGAAAGTGGTAATTATCGAAAAAATTGAATTTTTTCTAAAAATTAAAATAAAAAATAGAAAGAAGCTCTGAATAATTTTTTTTCATTTTTTTTCAGAAAGTACATTTGAAAAAAAAAATTTGAAAAAAAACGTTCTGATAAGTCAAATTTTGAAAAAGTTATAGCTATTTTTGAAAAAACTAATTTTTTCGATCATTACCACTTTCGACTTTTCTTTTCATTTTTTTTTCAAGTTGGAAGTTCTGTGAACACCCTGAAAAATTTTCAGAATTGTGTTATAAGAAATAAGGCTACTTGAATTTTTTTTTTAAATCTTAGTTTATATTAGACATGACTGCTCTTTCCAATTTTTGTTTAGCCATAAACAAAATTCTAGTTGGACAACAAGATCGTCTATCTTTATTTCTGCTTTCATATTTTACTCGTTTTGAATACGTAAGTTTTTTTTATCTTTATCTAGAACTTCTCCGAAAATCCTTGGAAAGCACAACTCATCTTTACTCTCTGATAGATGCCAAGGTATTGGAAATTTATCTTGTCCAGGTGCTATAACTTGCAGGTCAGCACAACCTCCCCAATTTCTATTTACAATTAGAACTTCATCGTTTGGTTCATAAGTATCAGACTCTTCCGAGTCTGATGCATACGCTCTAGTTTCTATCACCGATTCTTGCACTCTTTTCTCATGTGATTTGTTTTGTTTTTTAACATCATCAACGATGGAATCCAATTCAATATCGGAATTCTTGTCGTACTTATTAAAAAATTGTTCGTTGACTTTTACATTATTTTTTGTATAGAATTTATTGTCTCGTACATGTAATCAGATTTGTGATCCATATGTCTCTTCAGCTTTATTTGTATTGTTGACATCGCATCGAAAGATCGCGGTAATACATTTATCATATCTTTAATTTCCACAGGTATATTTACAAAACTGCCTTTTAATGATAGCTGAGGGTTTATAGCATGCGGTTTCATTGCTCTTATCTGCATGAATGGAATGAATGGTGATACCATTCTTTCTTCCACAGCACTCAAATTAGTTACGACTTCCGGTAAAACAGGAAAACTCAAACTGTAATTAGCTGCCATTTTTGGAACTTTTGCTGATTTGATTTGTCTTTTGCATGTTTTGCAGATATATTGCGATGAATTATTTTGTATCATACTCATAAATTCATCGATGTTTGAAATTTTGTATCATACTATTGTTCTCGTATTTTCACACAATTAAATCCTTCAACTGATTTAGGAAAAAACAAATTGTCACAGCAAACACAGACTTTATCAGGACCCACGGTTCGGTTTTTAAAATACTTCATTATCAAAATGCTTTGATTGTATTCTTCGTCTTCAAAACCATTCCCAACTTTTTCATTAATCGATTGAATATATTTTTCTCGAAAACGAAACAGGTTATTTAAACGTAAAGTACGTTTTCTTTGTGCATCATTTTTCTTCGTGAACGTTCCGTTCTTTTTGTACTGTTAATATTTTCTTGATTTTTATAATCTGGGTCATTCCGAATTGATTTGTGTCTCTTTCTGTTTTTTGAATTTTCATGTATCCTGCGATTTGAATCTTTTCTTATTGTTTGTATCCGTTCAATGTTTTTCTTTATTTCTGGCACCCTATATAAATGATCCTATCTCAAATTCTTCATTCGTTCAATATTTTTCACAATTTCTTGCCCTCTGTAAGCAGGATCCTGTCTCAAATTATTCATTCGTTTAATGTTTTTCTCATTTTCAGGTTCTCTGTACGAAGGATCCTGTCTCAAATTCTTAATTCGTTTAATGTTTTTATCAATTTCCGGTTCTCTGTACGAAGGATCTTGTCTCCAATTATTCATTCGTTCAATGTTTTTCTCAATTTCCGGTTCTCTGTACGAAGGATCTTGTCTCCAATTCTTCATTCGTTCAATGTTTTTCTCAATTTCCGGTTCTCTGTACGAAGGATCTTGTCTCAAATTCTTCATTCGTTTAATGTTTTTATCAATTTCCGGTTCTCCGTACGAAGGATCTTGTCTCAAATTTTTCATTTTTTCAATGTTTTTCTCAATTCCCGGTTCTCTGTACGAATGATCTTGTCTTAAATTTTCCATTCGTTCAATGTTTTTCTCAATTTCCAGTTCTCTGTACGAAGGATCCTGTCTCAAATTCTTCATTCGTTTAATGTTTTTCGCAGTTTCCGGTACTTGGTACGAAGGATCCAGTCTCAAGTTTTTCATTCGTTGAATATTCTTCTTTGTTTTCATTTCTCTAAAAGAAATATCTTTCCTCAACTTTTCAATCCGATAAGCGTTATTTTTTTCTCTCTTTTTCATAGAAAATTTCATCTTTCCTTAGTCGATTATTTTTTTTTCTGCGCTGTTCTTTTTTTCCACCATGAATATCATCACCAACATCAGGATTAGACTCATTTTCATGATCCTATCTCAAATTCTTCATTCGTTCAATATTTTTCACAATTTCTTGCCCTCTATAAGCAGGATCCTGTCTCAAATTATTCATTCGTTTAATGTTTTTCTCATTTTCAGGTTCTCTGTACGAAGGATCCTGTCTCAAATTCTTAATTCGTTTAATGTTTTTATTAATTTCCGGTTCTCTGTACGAAGGATCTTGTCTCCAATTCTTCATTCGTTCAATGTTTTTCTCAATTTCCGGTTCTCTGTACGAAGGATCTTGTTTTCAATTCTTCATTCGTTCAATGTTTTTCTCAATTTCCGGTTCTCTGTACGAAGGATCTTGTCTCCAATTCTTCATTCGTTCAATGTTTTTCTCAATTTTCGGTTCTCTGTACGAAGGATCTTGTCTCAAATTCTTCATTCGCTTAATGTTTTTATCAATTTCCGGTTCTCTGTACGAAGGATCTTGTCTCAAATTTTTCATTTTTTCAATGTTTTTCTCAATTTCCGGTTCTCTGTAAGAATGATCTTGTCTTAAATTTTCCATTCGTTCAATGTTTTTCTCAATTTCCAGTTCTCTGTACGAAGGATCCTGTCTCAAATTCTTCATTCGTTTAATGTTTTTCGCAGTTTCCGGTACTTGGTACGAAGGATCCAGTCCCAAGTTTTTCATTCGTTGAATATTCTTCTTTGTTTTCATTTCTCTAAAAGAAATATCTTTCCTCAACTTTTCAATCCGATAAGCGTTATTTTTTTCTCTCTTTTTCATAGAAAATTTCATCTTTCCTTAGTCGATTTTTTTTTCTGCGCTGTTCTTTTTTTCCACCATGAATATCATCACCAACATCAGGATTAGACTCATTTTCATGTTTTCGCTTTCTTGAATCTTTTTTTTTTATTATTTTCTATTTTAATGTATGCTTGGTCTGCACGTCATTTATTGACTTCAGCTTTCACATTAACCCGTGTAGTGAACTCACTCTTATTTTTTAGTTTAGGCATTTTTCTGAAGAAATCATCAATTTATTGAAAATGAATAACTTTCCGATACGGATAATACGAGTAATTTAAGAATGCAATAATAGTTACTCACGTTTTCATGATATTTTTTACATATCATATGGTTCCCTTTTGATTAAACAAATTTCTATACCTGAATCCTTTTTTTTCATGAAACATAAAAGCACGGTCGCGTAAGTCGATCCATTTCGATGAATAAAATCTCTTTTGAATTTATCCACAAGTTCCAGTATGGTTCATTTCCGGAGACTGTATATAATTTTGATTCTATAAAATGATAGTTAAAATAATTTATTTTTAATTACTTACGTGCATGAGGTTAAAATCAAATCTAAAAATAATATATTTAATTTTGAATGTAATAAATTTATTTAATTCAAAATTCGTTAAAAAAAACTCTGTATTAGAAAAGTATTGAATACGAAAAACACGATATTTAATCATTTTAATCCTACTAAAAGACTTGGCATTAAAAACTGATGCGAATTCCAACATTGAATTTATATAGTGACTTCTCAGATACAGTGGGCGCTCCTATAATTTGATACGTCGGGACCGGAAACGCTCCCATAATTTGATTTCCCCCTCATTCCTCCACTTTATATTTGTAGAGCACATTTTACGGAAGTTTGTTATTTTTTGGAGTGTAAGAATTTCTTTTTCGTTGAGGAAAAAACACTAATTGATTACAACATTTAATTCATCGTGTTGGATTGTGTGGAGAATTTGACAATTGAGGTTATGTTGCCCTCTCAGCGCGGCAGCTGAGTTTGGAGTGCGGATAAAGCGCGATAGGGGTGATCAAATTATAAGAGCGTGTTGCCATGGTAACGAATAAAATTGTGGGAGCGATCAAATTATGGGAGATTAAATTGTAGGAGCGTCCACTGTATATACAAAACAAAAAATGGTTCCGCTTAATTAAATTATGCTTTTTTTTAGATTATTATTTTTTTGCATTTGGTTTCGCGGGTCGTCGGCTGTTAATTTATAATTTAATTTTCAAAACTCTATATCTTAGTTAATATTTCCTTAAAAAAAATTACTTCTGAATTAAAAACGTATATAAACTTAATGAAAATAAAAATAAAAAAAATACGTTCAACAACCCAATTGTTTTACGAAGCGTTCATCTTTGACTGACGAAGCGTTACGTTGTTGTGAGGCGAAGTACACTGCCGGCAAAAAGTTTGGAAACACTCTTCCCTATTCTACGCCGCACAAAAAGTTTCTCTGCTCTTTTAAAAATGAATATCTTCTTATTCACCAAGATGAAGCTGAATCTAGCAGCCAGAGCTAGCAGCCACGCGAGTCAGCGCGCAGAAAGTTTTGAATATGACTGTACTTGCCTCTTTGCCCCGAGAGAGCGCGCATTGTGCCAGGTATACGACCGGCGCTAGCATGGCTTCACCAAGTAGCGTTTTAAAGATGACATATTCAGCTTTATTTTGCTTCTTCCAAAAAATTTTTGTGATTTTTTCTTTAACTCTGTACGCCCTTTGAAACGTGGTCGTTTTTCGGCTTTTTTTGTTGTTGTCATTTTTGCGCAAGACCAATAAATTTTTTAAAATATTTTTCGCATGAAAAACTTGTGGCAGGGAGTATTTGTTCCAGTTCATTTTTTAAAATTGTTCGTATGATTTTATCTTTAAAAAAATTTAATTTTTCGTAAAAAAAAATATATTTATAAAATCTAGCTTAACTCTAAACTACTGGGTTTTCGTGAAATTCCTAAGATGGTAAAAAGTTGCATATAATAATTCTGCATTCAATGAAATTTTTTCATAATTAAAAAAAAAAATTCTAATTTTTCTGTAATAGAGATATTTTTTTATCTTAAACAATCTGATCTCTTGCCTCATCACCACGTCTTTTTCATAAAAAAACCGCATCTACATTGCTTTTTCATTGAAAAACTCGTGTAAATGAGGTAAGAGACTTGATTGCTTAAGATTTAAAAAATATCTCGTTAACAGAACAAATTTTCAATTTTTTTTTTAATTATGAAAAAATGTCATTGAATCGATTTTATGCAACTTGTGCACTGAAATACATCATCTACGCAACTTTTTAATCGAAAAACCCGTGTAGACGATGTAAGATACTCGATTATTTCTGATAAAAAAATATCTCGTTTACATTAAAAATAAAAAAATGAAATTATTTTATTCTCAAAAAATTTTATTGAATCCCGAATAACGAAACTTTTTACTTTCCTAATGATTTTTCGAAAACCCAGTATTTTTACAGTTACGCTACATTTAAAGTTTTTGTTGCGCTACACTTATTAATCGAGCAAGTGAACGATCAACATTGAATTTTTAGTTAATTTTTTTTTATATAACACCTTGTACTGATCTTAAAATATCCTTAAATTTTCAGGATGGTGTATTTTTGTTTCAAAAATAAAAATGTTCTACTTAAATTTTTTTTTTTTTTATTGCCATTGATTTAAATTTTCACTGCTCAAAATTACATAATTACATGATTGCTCAACTTTACTTTACTTAGAGGAAAAACAAAAACATTTTCTTTTACCAAAATTCAAAAAATATTTATTTTTCGTAAATGTAATAGTTTTCGAGATATTTAATAAATAAACTCGAAAGGTTTGAAAAATTTTGAATAACTTTCTAAAAAAAAAGTTTTATTTTTTGTAGAACTCCGTTTTATTGAAAACGAAAACTTCTTCCCAAATTTAATCTAAATTGATATATATGGGGCATTCCATGTCAAATCGACCATCGAAAATAAAATATTTTTTGAATTAGTATCAAATAAATGTTTACAAATCGTAAGTTTCGTAGTAAACACCGTTAAAACATTTTCTCAGATTTAATTCGGAATTTTTAAAGAATCATTAGAAAACGTAAAAAATATAGCATAAATGATGACAATTTTTTTTCAATCAAAGAAGACATAAAAAGCAAAGACGGGCCAAAATTAAAAAATGGCGGATTCAAAATGGCATGCGTTGGATGTCTTTTTCAAAAGCCTGTGGCTTGGTCAAAAATGGGTCAAGATGGCAATTTTTTTTCATTCTTTTAGTTTTTGGATGTAGTTTAAAAAAAAAAAAATTATATATCGGTGTCTTCTATTTCTTCTTTAACCTTTTTGAAAAAAATCAAAATTTTTTCGCGGATTACCACTTTCGATTTTTTTTTCTTCTCAATTTTTCAAACGCTGAGGTCCTTTATAAATCCGCAAAAATGTACAGAGTGGTGTGTTTTGTGCAGTAAGCCCAGTTGTCAAAAAAAAATTTCCAATCGCTAAAAAAAAAAAATAGAAGGAAAATTCAACCCACTCCAGTTTGGGCGGCATTCTTTCCGGAATTGAACGAATTTTTTTTTTTAGTAAAAAATAAATCAAATAAAAAATGCGCTTCCGATAAAACGATGATATGTCTCGAAAAAGTAAAAAATTTCATAGACTTAAATATATTTAATTTTTTTTAATTATTTTTCGGAAACTACATTTAAAGACGAAAATTTTCGAATAAAACGTCAAGATTAGTCAATTTTTGAAGAAGTTATAGCTACTTTAAAACAACGGCTTTTTAAAAATAATTTAAAAACTTTTTTTGGGTTGGGTAAAAAAATTTGAAAATTTCCTGAAAAATGTTTTCAATGTGGTAGAAAAAAGACAAAAATTTCCAGCCAAATCAGAAAGGATCATGTTCAAAAGTGGTCGATTTGACGTGGAATGACCCATATACACATTAGACTGATTTAAAAAAAGCTACTATTTTTTGTTTCGAAGAAACGTATTAAATACTTTCTGGAAGGTGAAAAAAGATGCCTATTGAAATTAGAGCTCTTAATAAAAATATTTAGAGGTCCCTCATCGCATATTTTTATTTCCCATTTAAATAACACGGGAGAAAAAAATTTCAACCTTTGACATTTTAAATCTCGGCTTTAAGTCGATGCACCAAAATGGACAACACATATTCTTGCAGAGAATTGAACGCTCTACAAAAAAGATCTCTTGTGATTTTTCGATAAACTCACTCCTTCAAAAGTTATTCCATGTTAAATTTAAATATAGAGTAAATTTCACTTTTTGTTTTAGTTTCCGGCAAAATGTTGTAACTTATTACTAAATATCGTAAAATCTTTCCTGAAACAAAAGTTCAAATTGCATTAACATAAATTTCCTATTTTTTAAAGAAATTACCAACATAAGTTCACCCAATTCACAGTCTAATATACATATATATTGGAACGTGAATAACTTTTGAAGGAGTGAGTTTATCGAAAAGTCATAGGAGATCTTTTTTGTAGAGCGTTCAATTCTCCACAAGAATATGTATTGTTCATTTTGATGCATTCACTTGAAGCTGAGATATAAAGTGTCAAAGCTTGAAATTTTTTTTCCCCCTGTTATTTAAATGGGAAATGAAAATATGCAAAGAGGTGCCTCTAAATATTTTTATTAAGAGCTCTAATTTCAACAGGCATCTTTTTTCACTTTCACGAAAGTATTTAATGCGTTTCTTCGAAAAACAAAAAATAGTTGCTTTTTTTGAATCAGTCTAATATAATTTCAATATACATTTTTTTATATTTTGAGTGAATGATAAGCGCTCTGGTCTGCTAAAATCTTCCCATCAACAAAAAATAGTACTCCTATTTTTATCATTATATCGCTTACCCGTAGAACCGAATTTTTTTTTTCATTCTTTCATGTAATTCCTGATGACGAAGTAGACTTTTTTAATATCCACTTTTTAGTGCGTGTTCTTGTTTTTTTAAATATGTAAGTTTTTCTGTGGAGAAAAATTAAATCTGTATCCTTCTAATTCTTTAATCTGTATGTTGATTCATTTATGAAAGATACAATACCTTATCCCTTATTCAGATGTAATAAGGAAATTCTACTTTTTTTAAACGCTCACTACGCATCCGTTGAAACAGGAATGGATATTTTTTCAAACGCAATATTCCATCGACACCATTCCACAGTAATAGCAACGTATGTCGCGTAGTATTTCTCATTCAATTCTAATATCACCGTATTTTGACTAGTTTTTTTCGTTATTTGATAGTTTGTCAAGTGACAGTCTTACGTCGACGTGACAAATTCCGTTTTGACAGATTGTGTAATTTCTTTTTCTGCTAAAATCTATTGCCAACTTCTCCTTACACCTTACCTCATAAACGTTCGAATATTCGAACGTGCAGTTGAATGGAAAATCATGAAAAGTATTTATTTAATGAAAAATTAAAAGAGCTTGCACACCACTTAGCGAATAAAAATTTACAAAATTAAAATATATCTTAATAATTATTTCAAGTGTTAATAAAGTCTTCTAATTATTCTTTAAAGTAATGAATTATTTTATTTTTCGTTCATTTTAACTTTCTTAACTTCAAGTCCATGGCATATCACCAAGTAATGATTCTACAAAACGAGAATCGCTTTAGGTTTGGGTTATCACCTACAGAGATGATAAATATTTCTCTTTTCGTGGAAGACGATCATGACGACAACTACGATGAATAGGACGATGACGAAGAGCACGATGACGACGAATATGACGACGATGACGAAAAGGACAGCGACGACGAATAAGATGACGACGACGACGAAGAGGACGACGACGACGAAGAGAACGGCGATGACGGATAAGAGGACGAGGGCGACAAATAGGACCACGACGACGAAGAGGACGACGACGACGAAGAGAACGACGATGACGAATAGAACGACGACGACGAAGAGAACGACGACTATGAAGAGGCCGACGACGACGAAGACGAGAACGACGACGGCGAATTGGAGGACGACGATGGAGAGGACGATGACGACGTGGAGAATAACGACGACGACGACGAAGAGGACGATGACGACGAACAGGACGACGACGACGAACAGGACCACGACGACGAAGAGTATGACGACAGACGGCGAAAGGACAGCGACGACAAATAAAAGGACAAGGACGTCGAAGAGGACAGTGACGACAAATAAGAGGACGACGATGACGAAGGAGATGACAATGACGAAAAAGACGACGATGACGAAGAGAACGACGATGACGAATAAAACGACGACGACGAAGAGAACGACGACTCCGAAGAGGCTGACGACGACGATGATGAGAACGACGACGACGACTAAGAGAACGACGACTACGAAGATGACCATACAATTAATAACCTCGAATTTGCTCATTATCTGGCAAATTTTGTGCAAAATGCTAACATTATTATTTTTTTTTCTTAGTTATTTTTTATTATATGCTTCAATTACATTAAACAACAACGAAAAAACAAACATTTTTTATTGCCATTGCGAAAAATAGCCGTGTTTATAAAATCTGTATCTCTCGTTCTCCCTCGCTATGCGCTTGTCCTCTCTCTCTTTCTTTTGCTCTCTTTCTCCTCTTCTCTATAACTTTTTCATTCTCCATCTTTTCAAATAGAGATATTCCGTAATTTTGCTCTCGCTGGAATGCCCGTTCTACAACCTTCAACATCCGATCATCGAAATTTCTTCCTGTTGAATGTATTCAGGCCGTTCATCGATCGAGACGAATCAAGTCTTCTGTTTAACAATCTTTTTCTTTTGTCTTGTTACTATCTTACGAGTCTCTCTGGTGTACACGTCGTTTGCTGAATAAATCCGTTCAATCTTTTCTATAATTCATCAGGTTATGAGCCCAGCACGCGGATTTAATTAGAAAAGTGATTGAATTGAATGTGACCGAGTAATTTCAATAAAATGTCTGATAATTCGACGGTACACCTGACCAAGTTCGATGGGACGAATTTTCAGCTATGGAAGTTCGGGATAATTTTTCTGCTTGCCTCAAAAGATTTGATCGGAATAGTGAATGGCTCGACGGCAGAACCAAATAAAGAAGAGAAACCGGAAAACTGGAAAAAATGGAAAAAGGAGAATTCGAATGCCGTCGTGATCATTCTCAGCTCAATCGAACAATCTCAACATGCGTGTCTTGTAAACTGTCGGAAAGCTTCTGAGATGTGGACAAAACTTCTCACGCTGCATGAACAAAAGACGGACATATCAAAACAACAGCTATGGCAACAGTTTTATGACTTTAAGATGTGTGATGGTGAGTCGATTGCCAATCAGATTATTAAAATTGAGACGATTGTCAAGCATCTGCAGGACATTGAAGAGACCGTATCTGACTCAGCTATCATGTCCAAAATACTGAGTAGCTTACCGTTGAAATTTTCGGCATTCTGTATGGCATGGAACAGTGTTGCACAGACTGGACAGACTATAGCAAATCTGCCGGCACGACTGATTAAGGAAGAATCGCGCCTAACACAAACAGGAGATGAAACTTCAAAGTTAGCTATGCAAGTAAAAGCCTTACAGTTAAGGATTAATCAGGGCTCAAAAATCACTAAGAAGTTTGAAAAGAGATCGGATGGTAAAATTGTCCAGGAAAGTACTATTGCAAAGAAAAACGCAAACAGTCATTGTGGATATTGCAAAGAAAAGGGACATTGGTGGAGAGAATGCCCGAAGCGAAGATCGGAAGAATATTCTAAAGGAGGCTCGAGTGAATCGGCGATGATCTGTGATCTCTCCGCACTTTTTTCGCAATCAACGGACTGAGATGATAAAGTTTGGTTGGCAGATTCCGGAGCTTGTGTACACATGAAATTTCGTCGTGACTGGTTTAAGAAACTTGAACCGTTGAAACGTCAAGAAACAGTCAAGGTTGCGAACAACAAGATTATCCCAGTGGCTGGCGTAGGAACCATTGATATTCAAGCATTTGTTGGAGGAAAATAGATTGACCGACAACTGACTAATGTCTACTATATCCCAGAGCTCAGACGTAACCTGTTATCAGTAGGAGCGTTATTGAGAAAGAGGTTTAGAATGATTTACGAAAATGGCGGCTGTCAGATCAGAAGCAAGACGGATAGTTTAATAACAGTCGGACATATGAAGAATGGGCTTTTTTACATGGAAATTGGAGTGGAGACGCCACTGGATTGTAATGCTGTAAACTCAAATAATATTGAGATTTGGCATGAGAAGCATGGTATGTGAATTCGTACTTTTTGAGAGAAATAGAAAAGCTGGGGGCTGTCGGAGGAATGAAGATTTCTGATTCAAGAGATTTCTTTTGCGAGGCTTGCGAATTTGGAAAACAGGCGTGCAAATCTCACTACTCATGTTCAAGAATAAAATCTTGTAAACCGGGTCAGATGGTCCATTCAGATCTTTGTGGTCCTATAAGTGTTGAGTCTCCGCGAGAATCGAAATATTTTATTATCTTCAAGGACGTTTGTACTGGATTTCGGACTGTATATTTTATACGGCACAAATCGGAAACTTTCTCCAAGTTCAAAGAATATCTGGCCATGACTATAAGACAGACCGGAAATGAACTGAGAGTCTTAAGATCCGACAACGGTACGGAGTATCTTTCGAAAGAATTTCAGGACTTCCTGAGAAGCCAAGGAATAATACACGAACGAAGCGCGCCATATACTCAATAGCCGAATGGAAAAGCTGAAAGAGAAATTCGTACACTAATCGAAAGCGCAAAATCCATGCTGTTTGCGAGGAACGTTCCGAATGAGCTATGGTCAGAGGCAGTGAATACAGCTGCTTACACTCTCAATAAAGTAGTCTCGAAGAAAACAGATGAGAAAACAGCTTTTGAAAAATGGTTCAACCGAAAGCCTGATATAGCACACATGGGAGTATTCGGCAGCACGGCTTACATGCAAGTTCCAAAGCAACTGCGACAGAAGCTTGATCGGAAAAGTCGAAAAATGATATTAGTTGGTTATGATAACAACTCGTCGAACTATAGACTTTGGGATTCTGTACGTCGAAGGATTGAAATAAGCAGTGATGTCAATTTTGATGAAAAGGATTTATAAGGAGTAGATCAGAAATTGGATGGAAAAACGATCTCCAAAATTTTTACGTTCAAAATCAATGGAGATCTCTTTGAGCCGGAAGATGTACACTGTCTTGTGAGAGAAAATCAAGAACGGAATTTCGTCGACAGAGCTGAAGTTAGAATAAGAAACGAGGAGAACGATATTGACGCTGCACGGAATATACAAGTAGACGAGGAGCCAGAAGGGAGAATGAGAGAGCATGCTGAAGAACAAGGTGAAGGACGAAGAATAGAAGAAGAGAGAGAAAGAATAGAAGAACAACATGAGATCAAAGATATGATTTTCGAGACCGATCAAAGATTTTGAAACCAAATTGGTTCTCGTGGGGGGCAAATATGGTGGTAACTGAGATACCAGAAGATTTTGAGACCGCTTTGAAAAGCTCAGAATACAGAAAGTGGCGAGATGCGATGCAACAAGAAATGGATTTATTGATTGAAAATGAAACTTGGACACTATCCACTTTACCCGATAGCGAACGTGCAATTGATTGTAAGTGGGTGTAACATTGAAAACCGACGGAAAAGAGAACATAACCCGATATAAAGCAAGATTGGTGGCTAAAGGCTACTCACAGCGTAAGGGTATCGATTACAAAGAAACTTTTGCCCCTGTCGTTAGGTATGACTCTGTGAGATTATTACTGGGAATTGCTGCTCAAGAGGATATGGAAATCGTACAGATCGATGTTAAGACAGCCTTCTTGTACGGAGATTCAAGCGAAAAAATATTCATGAAGCAACCACAAGGTTTCGAGGATAAGAGTAGACCTGACGCAGTTTGTTTACTCAAAAAGTCCCTATATGGATTAAAGCAAGCCCCTCGATGTTGGAACTTCAAGTTCGTGAGCTTTCTGAAGACGCTTGCATTTAATGAGTCTAACGGTGACAAGTGTGTATTTGTTGGAACAATATTGGACACCAAAGTATTCCTTGTACTATACGTTGATGATGGCTTAATAAAATCAAAATCACAAGACGCGATTGATGAAATCTTACAAAAACTCAAACAGCGCTTCCAGATAACGATAGACAACGTTTCACTGTTTGTTGGTGTGGAAATAATACGAAATAGAGAGAGACAAACTATAATGATCAAGCAAATCAATCATATTAAAAGATTACTCGAAAAGTTTAATATGACTGAGTGTAATCCGTCGACCATACCCGCTGATCCAAATGTTCGGCTTAGTAAAAAACAATGTCCATCTACACAAGAAGACGTAGAAGACTGTCAGAAGATCCCATATCGAGAGGCAGTAGGTTCATTACTCTTCATTGCGACCATAACACGTCCAGATATTATGTACGCTGTAAGTCAAGCAAGTCAATTCCTAACCTGCTGGGGTCGAGAGCACTGGAGTGCGATCAAGAAGATAATGCGCTACTTGAAACAAACTCAAGAACTTGGACTAACTTTTCGAAAACAGATTCCAGAATATGATGTTGTTGGAAACACAGATGCTGACTATGCTGGAAATGTGGACACCAGAAAATCGACGAGCGGTTATATTTTCATGTTCAACGAGAGTCCAATCACGTGGTCCAGTCAACAGCAGCAAGTTGTTGCTTTCTCGACTACGAAATCGGAGTATATTGCTCTCGCGCGAGGAACGCAGGAAGCTTTATGGTTACGCTCAATTCTTGCTGATCTCGGGTACGGAAACAAGCCAATCAACATTAGAGTCGACAATCAAAGCGCTATCAAAATTGCAAAGAATCCAGAATACCACAAGAGGACGAAACACATAGATATTAAATATCATTTTGTACGCGATGTTTATGAAAAGGGATATGTTAACATAACCTACATTGATTCCAAACGGCAACTTGCTGATATTTTGACAAAGCCGCTACCTATACATCAATTTAAAGATTTACTGTTGAAACTAAATATTGTCAAGTAGACGGCACTGAATAAGAGAGAGTGTTGAATGTATTCAGGCCGTTCATCGATCGAGACGAATCGAGTCTTCTGTTTAACAATCTTTTATTTTTGTCTTGTTACTATCTTACGAGTCTCTCTGGTGTACACGTCGTTTGCTGAATAAATCCGTTCAATCTTTTCTATAATTCATCACTTCCTCTCTGCCTTCTTGCCTGGTTCCCATATCAAAAAAATTAATTGATTGTTACTGAATATAAAATTTAAAATAACATTCGATTAACTCACATTTCGTTCCTCTCTCTCAAAAAATTTTCTCCTCTTGTTTTGGTATTCTTATCGTTTGTTTTGTTACATCCCGACATTTTCTAATTATAGCGACATTTTTCATAATTATTTCAATTCATTTTAATAATTCCTTAATATTTTTGGTAGACCTAAAATTTCATTTTTATTGAAAATTGATTATTAATTTTGCTCTCGTGACTCGCTCTCACGGGAATAAGAAGCGCATTTTCCGGTGTCTTAATAAAATGCAGTCGCGAGTCGTCACCTCGCTCAAGTTCTCGGCGACGTTGCGATTCGCGACCGTGGGATGCGCCGGCAGACCAGGACTCCACGCACAAAACAGCTGAATCAGGGATTTTTGCACGTGGGGCTGAAATCAGAATCCCCGCAAAGAATCCCCCAGAAACTCTCCTTTTGCTCAGGAGAGGGAAAATATTCTTTTTGAGTCACTGGAAAAAGTCATTTGCAAATCAGTCTCAGATTAAACTCGGTAGAGTCAACACCGGGATCTCGGACTCCGGGTTTCTTTCCGTCCTCCCTGCGTCGCGTTGTCAATCTCATCCTCGTGTAGGCGGGACGAGTATTCGCATAGTGGGCTATTGCGTCGCGAACACCCGTTAAATTCCTATATTATTCGAACTGTATTTGACCGTTAATTAGAGTCTTAGACAAAAATTAAAAGGGTTAACACCTAAGAGCTGAGACGCCGGGTTGTTCCGTGGGCTCCCTGCGCCGTGTCGTAAATCTCATCCTCGTGTAGGCAGGACGAGTACCACATAGTGGGTTAGTGTGTCGCGAGCGCCCGTAATTTTTATATAATTATTTGAACTGTTTTGTTGACTGAAATACTAAAAAGTTGTGACTCCGGGATACTCTGTGTCCTCCCTGCGCCGCGTCTGTAAACCCTATCCACGGGATAGGTATCGCATAGTGGGCTATTGTGTCGCGAGTGCCCGCGTGGAACCAACCCTATATTCAAACTGTTCTTGATAGTGTTGTGACTGCCAAAATTATGATTGTGATTTGTGCGCAACAAACCTTTTCAATTGATTTGTGACTGGATATAAATATTGGCGTCCGAGGCTGATTCGAGCAAATCCGACAATCCGTCGGAGGAAACTCAGCAACCTTTAGTAAGGGTGAGCGAAGTGTGTGTATGGGTGTGTGTGTAATTTAGTTTAGAAATTAAGGTAATTGCGCGTGGAATCTCGGCATTCCATATTGTTGATTCGATTCGCTACGACTAATAAAATTAAGCATTATTTTAAATTGTCCTTTTTTTTGATATTTTTATTCGAAAACCTAACGATCACCCATCTTGCGACGGGAACGGGCCTGTAGAGGACGAGGCAAGGCGGCCCAAAATATAACGACGGTAAGTCAAACGGGGGAAAATAACCCTCGTGTTACGCTCGTACGTAACAGTTTGATATTTTTTCTTATCTCCTGTTACGTCCAAGCGTAACGAAAATTATTCTTCTAATAAAAAAGAAAATTTATTAGTCGAATGACACTAGGGAATTGATATTCTTGCTGGTTGCGGAAAAGATCACGAGATTAGCGTTTTCACCCTCAAGCGTCTTGTCTTTCTCTCGACGTTACTATGAGGCAAACCCTCTCTCAAAAGTATTCTTTTTGGTCCGAAGAAAAGGAGGGATGCAGATTTTTATTGAGAATATCTCGACCACGTAACCTTATGTAGAAACCACTTTGACTTCGGAGCCAATCATATATTGATAAAGGAATGTAACAAAACATGCCTTTGGAAAGAAGAAAACTGTTCAAACACAGTTTTCTTTATTTACCAATAAGCACTCACAACCATCGAAAATAAAGAGTAAAATTTAAAGAATCAGTCAAGAGCTCGAGAAACGCTACTCCGTGGATTGACCAAGATCAGTAAAATCAATTTCCCCACCTCCTCACCTTTTTCGTTAAATTTAAAAGCATATTATCTATCAGAAACAAAGCAAATATAAAAGAAGATGAACATTCGATTTCCGCAACTCACACTTAGTTATAATTAGTTAAGAAGAACGAGGTTTCAAATAAATAGTTAATTAAAAGAATCAGATTTGTTCAATAAATATCCGGAAAAGAAAAGGAATGCACTTGCTAACTCCTATTCTCACTCGATTTTACGAAAACGACAGGTTCAATTTATAACCAATATCTAAATCAACCAGTATCATAAGTTAAGAATCTAAAGGAATATTGAAACAGACACATGCCAGAATCACCAAGCCACGGGGTCGTAAATGACTTCATATACACATCCTAAGATGAGGATAGGAACACTTTTTTTTTCTTTTTCTCTTCCCATGCACCTTTCTACTAATTTGTATGCACTTAGCGTCACCCGTTTGCACTGCTCTTGACGTAAGAATCAATTGACGACAATCCAGATCGCAGGACCTATTGGTCGAAAATCTAAAGAAGAAATAAAATATCAAGCAGGCACGTGACATATTCACCAGAAACCACGAGGTCATAAATTCTATGTATATTTTTTATGCGTCCAAATCGTATGCATCGTTTTCCTCTCGCTCTCACCCACTCTTGACAGGTACGCAAGAGCCAACCTCTGTCAAAACATAATGACACTTGGCAGGATACTGCCTATGCCATAGTCTCGGCCGGACTACCAAACGAAATGCCAAGAAGAATAAGAGAGGGAGAGAGAGAGAGATGCGTCGATGCTAGTGCAAGCGTCAACTCGATGCCCGATGGCATATGAGTAATTCCTATCCGAAACATTTTATTTTATTCTCAACAAAAATTATTAAACGAACTACACACGCTTAGAAACAATATTAGTTAGCGAGACAATTGAACATATCTAAACTTATTTTAGTATATAAAATCAGAGAATATATTTATACAGTGTCATTAAGCAATTGGATACAGAATTAAATCGATAAAAATACAATTAGAAGTTGCGTAACGCAAATAATAGAATTATAAGAATTATAACTCACTATTTTTTCAACAACGTAACAAGTTTCGTCAACGTGCCAAGTTTCAATTTTGAAAACTATTCTTTTGAGCAAATGCATTTAACATAGTGCGTTACTCTTATTCTTTTTCTTGAGTTATAATCGCAAATTACAAGATTAGTAAATTATTGAAGAAAACCATCAAAACGGAAAGAGAAAACTATTGAAAAAAATCCAATATCGTTATGAAACATCATTTATTTAAAGTACGATTATTGGTAACTATTATAATCTGTTAGTATGCTTTGATTACGTATATTTTATTTATTATAAAAATAGATAATGTAAGAAAATAAACGAAAATCGGAAAGGAAAAGGTCATATATCGAAATGTTGACAATTCGAACAGTCTCTTCTATAGATCTCGAAGAGCCCTCGGAAGACAGTCCGAGGATATCCTTCCTGCATACTAATTTCAAGGAAAGTAGGAAAAAGGGGTACACTTTTAATGGGTCGTGGACCAATTACAGGTCCTACTCCCCTTCCATCGAACACGATTTTCGTTGATTTTTGGGTATAAAAACCCTCGAAATTCACTCCGTTATAGTCATTTTTTTCTGGAATTTTTAACGATCAACGACGAAGCTACGACACCGCCACCCTCCGCCGAATTTTCTCCAAGTTAGGACTTATAATATTTCTTCGCTTCTTCTTTCGACCTGGGTCTTAGAATATTCCAAGACGGCGATAGTAGATGTAGACAGCCGGTTCTGACTCAATATCCCTACCCTGACATTTACCGACCTTTTTTTAGCCCGTGATTCGAGCCACTTAGCCGAGACTCGAACCTCTTAGCCGAGACACAAACCGCGTCGTGAGTCATGGGCGGCTTGCGGATGGTGGATAGCGCACGGAGGGTGGTGGGCGGTGGTTGGTGGGTGGCAGGTGGGTGGCAGGTGGCAGGTGGGTGGTAGGCAGTAGGGGAGGATTTGGGATTTGTTTTTCGTTAGCATGTGTTGCGTGTATGTGCGTGCACGACTCGCGGACGGTAGGTGGCGGGCGGAAGGGGAGGTTGGTGGCGGGGAAGCAGGTGGGCGGTGGGCGGCAGGTGAGGGGGGAGGGGGGGGATTTGTGATTAGCATGTATTGCGGGTATGTGTGTGCATGTGCGTGCATTTGCGTGTGTGCGGGGAGGGGGGGGGGTCTTGGGATTTCCGATTAGATGCCCATGATTTTTTGAAGAAAGCGTTAGATGACGTCGTCGTCGATGGCGTTGACCCGCGGTCTCTCTCGCACGCTCTCTCTCTCTCTCTCTCTCTCTCTCTCTCTCTCGCACGCGCTCTCTCCCTCTCTCTCTCTCTCTCTCTCGCACGCGCTCTCTCCCTCTCTCTCTCTCTCTCTCTCTCTCTCTCTCCTACGCGCTCTCGCATGCAGAGTGTCGAGTATCAAATTTATGATGTATACAACTGTACCCCAAGATGATCCAAATTTTTTCGTCGCAACGCATATTATCGACACATAGCTGCATAGACGATTATTCGTTCACAATTTTCGAGTTTTTTCAAGCAATTCTCTGGCAACGTTATTTCCCTCTCTTTCTCTTTATCTCTCTGTCTCTCTCTCTCTTTCACTTGTTCTCCGTATCTCGTACGTCAGTGTATTCTAAGCTATGAGATTGCTAATGATTTAGACTTTTTGTAGTTCAAGCATGATTTTTGGGGAAAATGTAAAATCAAATATTTTTGGTGGAAGGTCCATTGATATTCACTATTTTATTTGTTATCAATATCCCTAGATGGCATTCAAATTGAAAAAAGTTTTATCATGATAGATTGATATCTAGATATTACGAAGCTATGATGATTTAATTATTTCAGAAAAAAACTCTATCGTGTTCTGCCCGCGAGTCCATTGATATTAGTGGTATATATAAATTCTATGGTAGATATTAAAACTTTTTTTTCATGAAGCAATTGGATTTTTGGAAATTTATTATTTATTCTCACCAAAGGTCTAAGCATATTAATGTGATTTTTTTCTCATCTTCTGCGAACAATATAGAAGTTTACTTTGAAATTTATATCATGAACAAACCAGACTTTTTTTTGTACTGTCTTTCCAAGTTTTTTGAAATGATTTTTATAACTTCACGTAAAACTCCTATGCGATATGCAGAGGATAAGAAAGCATAAGTAATCATCACTTCCAAGGGCCCTCGTTCAGAAAAAAATATATATACATTGTATTATTCAGAAAAATCTTGGATGTCTTAGCTTATTTTCACGAAATTTTAATGTCGTCGGCACATTACGAGAAAAAACAATTATATTTATATCTTTAGGTCTACCAGGTGTGTAAGTATGAAACCGGAATTTGCCCATAGGTGGCGCTAGATGTCGATGCAGTTACCGACACATCACGTCAGTGGTGTCTTGTTATTGTATTGATATCCGACAAAGATTTCCAACTCACAATAACACGAGTTTCATTCAGTAGCATTAGTTTATTGGAGATAAACATGTCGAGTTTTGTGCTAACAAATTACGATTTGCGGACAGCCCTACTTTTCTGTTTTCATCTGAAGAAAACCGCAGCCGAATCGCATCGAATGCTTCTGGAGGCGTTTGGTAAGCATGCTCTCGATAAAACACAGTGTTTCGAGTGGTTTAAACGGTTCAAAAGTGGCGATTTTGACGTGAGAAACGAAGAACGTGGAACGTGGGATCAGAAGGGCGTAATCTACTACGAGCTGCTAAAACCTGGGGAAACTGTCAATACTCAACGCTACCGACAACAAATGACCGATTTGGATCGAGTTTTGCGTGAAAAACGACCAGCATACCAACAAAGACAACACAAGGTGATTTTGCTGCATGACAATGCACCAGCACACAAAGCAAAACAGGTCCAGAAAACGATAGAGTCGTTCCGTTGGGAGATTCTTCAGCACGCGCCTTACTCACCAGACCTTGCCCCATCCGATTACTACTTGTTTGCATCGATGGGACACGCACTTGCTGAGCAGCGCTTTACTTCTTACGAAGATGTACGAAAATGGCTCGATGACTGGTTTGCTTCAAAAGAGCAACAGTCCTTTTGGCGCGGAATCCACAAATTGCCAGAAAGATGGGGAAAATGTATAGATAGCGACGGACAATACTTTGAATAAGTTACTTTGTATCATATCATTACAATAAACGTGTTTTTTCTGTACAAAAATTCCGGTTTCATACTTACACACCTGGTATGGTCAGAAACAAATATTAAAATTTTCCGAAAATGTGAATTGCTATAATTTTGAGGAAGGTTACTTTTCTCAAATATGAATACATTTCCATGTAATTATGATAACTATAACAATTTCCAAGAGCCGTGGGCTTACAGATAGGAGAATCAAAATTCTCGAAACGTTAAAACATCTGAACCCAAATAACAACATTTTAACTAACAATTTTTGTTCCGCACAATCCGTAGATTACATAGAAATCCGTGAAAAAAATATATCATGAGTGAGCCAATGCACTTATTCGATTTCTTTTTAAAGTTGTTTAAATAACTGCTAATAGCTTTGCATAAGATTTATGTTATATCCATAGAATGTGAGCAAAGTAAGTAATCCTCATATTGACGACTCCAGATAAATATAAAATTGAAACAAAAATCAAAGTTATTGTGACTATGGAAGATCTAATTTTTTCATGATATTGGGAACTTCAGGAGAGGTATGACTTAATTCTGACGTCAGCAATATGGCGACGCAAGTAAATAGCTCGCTCGCGACTCGTATGTGACAGCGTGGTTTAGAGAGATTTGTCGTCGATTATTCTCAGCTCATTACAGATTATGCTACTCACTCCCAGACACAAGTGCGGTAGACGTGTAAAAGCAACTTTCAACCCTTACCTAAAAAATAACCACGTTCTGCATCCAAACTCCGAACTCGATATCTATATTCTTGTTACGTGGACAATCTCAACAATTTTTTGAATAATCTCGAATTTATCCTAACAAACCTCGACGTTTCGCATAGTCGACGGGGCTTTGCGCTTCCTACTTAGTCAGTTCTTGGATTCCGCTACCAGATAAATCCAACTTTGGATCCCCATACTTTATCCAGCATCTCCGTGTCAATCCTCCTCGCAGCATTTGCATATCATCTACGGATTGCGAGAATCATTAATATTAATGAAGGGCTCTCGATCAAAAAATATTCGCTGTCTACTTTTCTTCAAAATCGGAATGAAAACACCCAAAATAATTTCAATTCTTCTTGTACTTCATGGTAACTCTAATTTGTATCATAATAAAACTTTTTATGAATTTTCGAATATAATCGGCAGATTATAAAAAATAAGACATCAATATCAGGGGGGATCTCGATCGGAAAAATATTTCTATTACTCCCAAAAAATATGGTCTTGAGTCTCATCATCGTCGATATTATAAAACTAAACTATTATTTAGATATGGGTTTTTCCGATGATATAACATCGAGAGGGGGTATTCTACCGCTTGGTGTACAAATAATTTCAGATAGGGTCTGACTTCACGTGATATCGTGTATAAAATTCAAACAAAAAGCACGGCTGAAAAAGTATATGGATATTGACACTGATCCGCGTAAAAAATCAAACAACGAATTTGAGAAAAACTTTTTTGAACTCATGAATAATGCAGTTTTCGGGAAGATAATGAAAAACGTTTGGCAACATCGAGATGTTAAGCTTGTGAAGAAATGAGGTGGAGCTTTTTGGTGCAAGGGCTTTAATCGCAAAGGTGACATTTCACAGCTACACGAGCTGGAATGAAATTTATGAAACCGACATATGTGAAGTTTGCAATTCTCGACATGTCAAAAATCACCCCTCTTTACGACTTTCGTTATAATTACCCTGAAAAGAAAAAATTTCGATATAGTGAAATAACTTTACACCGATACCGGCAGTCTGAGTATCACATTAGGACTTCTCCCCGATATATACAGCTACGATGAGGACGATTTGCCTTGATTCGATACGTCTGATTATGCACCTAACAATCGCTATAGCATACAATAAGCTAAAAAAAAAAATATATATATATATATAAAGGCTGATGAAGCATAAGAATAACGGAAAGATAATGGAGGAATTTGTGGGTTTGAGAACCAAACTATACACTTTTAGAGTCCAAGGTGACGAAATCAAAGAGAAAAAAGCCAAAGGCATTCGAGCATCAACTTTAAGATCGATAACATTTAACGATTATGAAGAGTATTTGTCCCACCACGGAAATGTAATTGGATGCGCAGCAGTTCATCATCAATCGGATATATAGTGTCCAGACCGAGTTAGCTCTCAGCGAGAATGACAATAAAAGAATTTTTCTGTAGAGTCCTCCTGATACACTAACATGGGGTTATGCTATCAATAACGATTTGAATGAATAAATGAATGATGTGAACAAAACCACCGGTGGTAGGCTCGTTCTGATAATCTTCAATATTATACGTCACGAGATTGGTATTATTCACTCGACTAATGGTAAATATTTCAGTCGTCTAATTTGGGGTATACCCTTTACAAAAATATTTTTAAGCTTGCTTATTCGCACTTTGTTACTAATTTTAGATTTCCTCGACTTTTTTTTTCGGTGGTTTACGATTCTTTTCAATACAAGCTAATGCAGTTGCTTTACATTTCGTGCATTAACATTTTTTGGTTTCATGCGAATAGTGCGATGCGTGGAATTATCATAGTCGGCGAGCAAACTATCGAGAATATCAACCCGCGTAGAAAAAAAGAATCTTGTAAAGAATCTTTCCAAGAATCTTGCAAAGAATCTTTTAAAGAATCTTGTAAAGAACCTTTTAAAGATTCTTTTTGAGAATATTGAAAAGAATATCGCATACGATCCGGAGCAAGATTCTCTAAAAGAATCTCGAAAAGAATCTTTTCAAGATTCTCGAAAAGAATCTTGAAAAGATTCTTTAAAAGATTTTTGAAAGGATCCTCCGTCTTCGTGTGAAGAGCATTTTGAGAAGAATATTGGAAAGAATCTCGTAAAGAATCTTTGACGTTGTGAATAGGTCATTGCGATCAGAAAAGTAAAAAATCTTGGCAATACGTATTTTCATCGTGCATCAAATAGGCCGTGAGGATTGGACTACCTTTAAACGAGTTCGGGAGATTCGCTTCCAGAGAATCTTGCAAAGCTACGATGTGTCAAGATTAGGAGCAAAACTTTGAAGGAATCTCTCTAATACTCTTGGTGAGATCCGTTGGAATAAACTCAAACAGAATATTAAAAATAATTTCTTTAAGATTTCGAAACCATTTTTTGTAGACTTTTACAAGGTTTCGTTCACAGAATCTTGGAAAGGTGGTACCGATCTGAGACGAGAATAATTAAAACTCAATATTGCACTGTGGGCGAAGAATCTTGCTGATCAAGTCGATGAAGATCTTCAATACATCTTGTTTGAAGAGTCTCGATGGGAATCTTGAAAATATTTTTCCAAACAGTCAAGGAAAATCAATGGAGGATTTATTGTGTGTCTCGTTTATAGAATATTGGAAAGATGATGCTGATTTTCTCTAGAGTCTCGTCGGGAGAATCTTGACAAGACGATAGATATTGACGAGATGACAATCGTAGATGGAATTTTGGAAATATTTTTCATAATCTATCTTATACTATTTAGAGAAGACGTTTAAAAAGATTCTTTTAATAAAATCATCAAAATTTGGTGAAAAACAATAAGCATGGTGTCCAATGGAATAATTGATTTGACCTCTTTACTTTAACCTCTTAAACCTCTTTACTTTATTTACATTATAATGACGTGAAATGCAATACAGTATAATCCATTTATTGGAATAGCAAACTTTACTGTCACTTTACGCGTTGATTTCTTGATGCTTTTATCGTTGGGAATATCCGGACGATCGACGAAATAATTAGTCGCTCGAGTGTTTGATAGTTCGTCGAGCATAAAATTTTCAATATGATCTTGATGAGCCAGGGGAATGTGGTGTCGATCAGGGCGTGTATAATCGTCTGTCGGCAAACGAGATGTTCAACTTGACAATTACGACGGTACCGCCGCGCCATATATCGTCGGAACCATATGATCGAGGGGTCAGCAAATGAAGATACATAGCTGAGATCTAAGGGCACCATAGAGATAGTTATTACATTACTGTCGTACAGTGTAGTTGTAATGTGGGATGAGAAAATGCAAAATTCACCGCCAACATACGGTGAACAATAAGACTTTTATATTTTTTGTTTCATAAAAGGAATTTTTAATAATCTGGTAAGAATCATTGAAAAAATATTAGGAATAATTAATGGAAGTATACTGGAAGGATTGTTGTGAAGAATCCTTAAAAGAATCTTGAAAATAATCTTTAAAATCACCGATACAAGCGTCTTGGAAAGAATCTTGAAAACGATGTCTGAAAGAATCATCATAAGAATCTTTCGAAGAATTTTGTAAAGAATCTTTAAGAGTCTTGATGAGACCATTGTGAATAATGTTTTGAAAACATCGGAATAAGTGCAGTGCAGAACATTAACATACTCTCTAAGGAGATCAGCATCGAGAATTCGATAACCTTAAAGAGAATATTTCAATCTTGAGATATATCTTAAAAAGAACCATTGGAAAAACTTTGATTATAATCAGTGAAAGAAGGATTTTTTGAAAGAATCATGAAAAAGAACTCGGAAAGAATAATGAAGAGAATATTTGAAATAATCTTGAAGATAACCTCGAAAAGAATCTTGGAAAGAATCTTTTGAAACTGTGGAAGGATATTTCTGCATCAATTATGAAAAAACCTTGAAAAGAAATTTGGCAATAACCTCATAAAGAACTAGGAAAGGAATCTTCGAAGTAATATTGAAAATAATTTCAAAAAGAATCGTGATAAGAATTTTCTAAAGAATATGGAAAATAATGTCCGAAAGCATCATGAACAGAATCTTTCAATGTATCTTGATAAGAATCTTTTGAAGCAACTTGAAAGAATCATTAAAAGAATCTTAAAAATAATATCAAAAAGAATCGTGAAAAGAAGCTTGAAAATAATCTCTTGTAGAATCATGAAAAAAATCTTGATGAGAATCTTTCGAAGCATCTTTGAAAAAATCGTTAAAAGAATATTTAAAATAATTTTGAAAATAATCCCGTAGAAAATTGTGAAGAGAATCTTTGAAAGATTCTTTTACAGACTCTTTCAAAGATTCTTTCAAAGATTCATTCAAAGATTCTCTTGTCGCATCGGACGAGAATCTTCCAAAGTATCATTGAAAGAATCTGAAAAAGATTCTTTAAAAGAATGTGGATTTTTCAAAATCTCACGAAAAACTAAAAACTTGACAATTCGAGTCAATTTTCGAAAAAAAAAAGAAATTTGAGAGAATCGAAAAACTTTATTTACGAAAAAGATAGAAAATCAAAAATAAAGATGACCCTCATGGCCAAAGTCCGTCTTAACGCGGCGTTAAATCTTGGAAAAATTCATTCAAACAATCTTGGAAAAATTAATTGAAAGAATCTTGGAAAGATTCATTCAAAGAATCTTGGAAAGATTAATTGAAAAAATCTTAGAAAGAGTGATGTAAAGAATCTTGTACAAGTTGATCGGTCTAGAGAATCTCGGAAATAATTTTGTTCTTTCCAACATTCATTTAACGCCGTGTTCAAACGGACTTTGGCCATGAGGGTCACCTTTATTTTGGATTTTCTATCTTTTTCCTAAATAAAGTTTTTCAATTTTCTCAAATTTCTTATTTTTCGAAAATTGACTCAAATTGGTCAGTTTTTAGGTTTTCGTGAGATGTTTAAAAAACCTCATCCTTTCAAAGAATCTTTTAAACAATCTTGTAAAGAATCTCGTCCGATGCGACAAAAGAATCTTTGAAAGAATCTTAAAAAGATTCTCAAAATCTTGAAAAGTATCTTTGAAAGAATCTTTGAAAGAATCTCTAAAAGATTCTTAGAATCTTGCTCCGGGTCTTATCAATGATTCCTTTAAAGATTCTTTCCATGATTCTTTTAAAGATTCTTCCCACGATTCGTTTAAAGATTCTTTTTTTTCTATAAATATAAATATTCGTTGAATGCGTGTAGACCGGACCAATGATCCATCATTAGACGTATCATATGAGGAAGTTTTCGACGCTAGTTTGAACCGTTGAGGTGCAGCGGTTCTCTCATAAATCTTTTTCTGAGTTTCACTACGCTGTGCACGATCCTGACCAAACCACTTCACTGATATCTTATCCTGCGACCTTTCCACTTTCTTCATAAAACTTTTTCGGACTGCTCAAGTGTGGTACTTATTTTGAGGTCCTTATTATAGAGTTACGGGCCACTTTTAGAATTTTCTAAACAAAAAATGAGTCAAAAGTTCAAAAAGTAGCCTGTAACTCTATAATAAGGACCTGCAAAAAAATGTTTAGCACTAAAGGATGTTGAGTCCTTATGAAATCTTTCAATGTTAATTATTCAATAAATAGCGTCTTAATCGTCGTGAAATTTTTACACGACCTCCTGAATACTTCATGTAAAAACATATTAAATTTTCAAAATTCTATCATCATTACTTTAATCTCCTTAAGGGTTAAAATAAAAAATGTTTTTGTATGAAGTATTTAAGAGGTCGTGTAAAAATTTCACGACGAATTAAGAACAATTTTTCAAACAAATAAAATAAATATTTGTCAATGAACTCTGCTTTGTTTCCGTTGCTTTCAATATAGTGCAGAAATTAAAAAATTGAGAGGTTAAAAAAAAAATTATCGCAAAGTTATATCAGTTTCCATAAGACTACATTTAATTTAATTCAATTTGCTAATATTAATTGTTCGATCGTCGTGGAATTTTTACACGACCTCTTAAATAATTCATTCAAAAACATACCAAATTTTCTGAATTTTTTCATCATTTCCGATTTGGGACTCAACATCCTTAAGTTTTACGAAAGAATTTTACGAAGAAAATGTGACGTCGTAGGATAAGATCCGTCAAGCGATTTGGTCGGGATCGTGCACAGCGTATTGAAATTCAAAAATTCATTTATGATAGAACCGCTGCACATTAACGGTTCCAAGTAGCGTCCAAATTTTATTCATTTGATATCTGCGAAACTGTTGTCCTGTCATTATAATGAAACCACATCAATAAAATTTGCGGTTAGGTCCAACGATTATTCAACTTTGTGCGAGGGTACAATAAACTCTTCGGTGGGTATCGGCATCGAAAATTCTATATTCTTAAAATTAATATTTTAATTTCCAGATGAATCATGAAAAGCATTATGGAAAAAAAATTAAAAATAATATCAAGATGTATGGTGAAAAGAATCTTTCAAATGATCATTGAAAGAATCTTCCAAAGCATCTCTATATGAATTCCCACGTAGAAAAAAAAAGAATCTTGTAACGAACCTTTCGATGAATCTTGAAAAGAATCAAGCATTGGATCCGGAACGAGATTCTTGGAAGGACGATTTACTTCGATGTAAAAAATCTTGCGAAGAATCTTTCAAATAATCTTGTTCCGGTTCCAATTTTTGCAAGATTCTACGAAAGATTCTTTACAAGAGTCTCGTCAAGATTCTTTGCAAGATTTCTTTAAAGATTCTTCAATTTGTTACGGAACAACAATGTTGTAAAGAGTATCTTGTGTCCCGGATCCTGTCCCGTGTAGAAAAAAACAATTTTTGAAAGAATATTTAAAAAAAGCTTTGAAAGATCCTTTCCAAGATTTTAGGAATCTTTTTAAGATTCTTTCGAAGATTCTTTCAAAGATTCTAAGAATCTTTTTAAGATTCTCTTAAAGATTTTTTCCAGGATTCTAAGAATCTTTTTAAGATTCTTTTAAAGATTATTTCCACGATTCTTTCAAAGATTACAATTCTTTTGAAGATTCTTTTGTAGCATCGGATAAGAATCTTCCGAAGAATTTTTGAAAGAATCTTTAAAAAATTCTTTGAAACAATGAGGTCTTTTGGGAATCTCACGAAAAACTAAAAACTTACCAATTTCAGTCAATTTTCGTAAAAGGAGAGATTTGAGAAAATCGAAAAACTTTATTTAGAAAAAAGATAGAAAATCAAAAATAAAGATGACCACCATGGCCAAATTCCGTTTTAACGCGGGGTTAAATCTTGGAAAAATTCATTCACACAATCTTAGAAAGATTCATTTAAAGAATCTTGGATAAATTCATTTAAAGAAGCTTGGAAACGTTCATTCAAAGAATCTTGAAAAGATTAATTGAAAAAAACAAGCCTGAAGCAAAGAATCTTGTACAAGCTTAATAATTTTGTTATTGCCAAGATTCATTGACAGAATCTTGGAAATCTTGGAAAGAACAAAATTATTTCCAACATTCTCCCGACCGATCAGCTTGTACAAGATTCTTTACATTAGTCTTTCCAAGATTTTTCCAATTAATCTTTCCAAGATTCTTTGAATGAACGTTTCCAAGATTCTTTAAATGAATGAATGAATTCTTTCTAAGATTCTTCCAATTAATCTTTCCAAAATTCTTTGAATGAATTTTTCAAAGATTTAACGCTCTGTTAAAACGGAATTTGGTCATGATGGTCATCTTTATTTTTGATTTTCGATCTTTTTCCTGAATAAAGTTTTTTTATTGGCTCAAATTTCGTCTTTTACAAAAATTGACTCGAATTGGTCAGTTTTTAGTTTTTCGTGAGGTTTCGAAAAAACCTGATTGTTTCAAACAATCATTGAAAGAATCTTGGAAATAATCTTTGAAATAATGTTGAAAAGATTCTTAGAATCTTGTAAAGATTCTTTTAAAAATTCTTCCAAAGATTCTTTTTTTCTACGCGGTAATCTCTTGAAAAATCTTTCAAAGAATCTTGGAAAAAGTCTTCATCGCGATCCTATGAACTCTTTTCATGACTCTCGCAAAGACGCTTCACAAGATTCTTTACAAGATTCTCGAAAAGATTCTTTTCAGGATTCTTTTTTTTCTACGCGGGATATGCTTGACTCTTTACAAGAATCTTTGAAAGATTCTTTACAAGATTTCTAGAAAGATTCTTTTTTTCGACGGAAAAATCATTCGGTTCATTTGGAACCTCACGAAAAACTAATAACTGACCAATTCGAGTCAGTTTTCGAAAAATAATTAATTTGAGAAAATCAAAAAACTTAACTTAGAAAAAAGATAGGAAATCAAAAAATAAAGATGACCCTCATTGCCAAATGACGTATTAACAAGGCGTTAAATTTTGCAAAGATTAATTGGAAGAATCTTGGAAAGATTCATTAGAAGAATCTAGGAAAGATTCATTTAAAAAATCTTGAAAAGATTCATTCGAAGAATCGTTGAAAGATTAAATGGAAAAATCTTGGAAAAACTGATGTAAAGAATCTTGTTACTACAGTCTGTCAATCTGACCGGACGGGAGAATATTGGAAATACCTTTGTTTTATCCAAGATTCTGTAAATGAATCCTTAAAAGATTCTTTGAACTATTCTTTCCAAGATTTAAAAATCAAATATTGTTGGAAGGAATTTTGACAATAAGGGTGATTCTTATTCTAGATTTGCTGTCTTTTTCCTATATGAAGTTTTTCAATTTCTTCTTTTCAAAAATTGACTCGAATTGGTCAGTTTTTAGTTTTTCGTGAGGTTGCAAAGAAATAAAACGATTTTTGCGTAGAAAAAAAAAGAATTTTTCCAATAATCTCGTAAATAATCTTTCAAAGATTCGTTACGATATTCTTTCCGGGATTCGTTTCCGTAACGAATTGAAGAATCTTTCAAAAAATCTTGCAAAGATTCTTGACAAGAGTCTTGTAAAGAATCTCTCGTAGAATCTTGCAAAGATTGGATCTGGACCAAGATTATTGAAAAGATTCTTTACAAGATTTTTTACATCGAAGTAAATAGTCTTTCCAAGAATCTTGTAAAGTATCCTTACAAAAAATCTTGATAAGAGTCTTGCAAAGAATCTTTTGTACAATCTTGGAAATATTGTATCCGGAACAAGATTATTGGAAAGATTTTTTACAAGATTTTTCATCTCAAAGTCCTTCCAAGAATCTTGTAAAGAGTCTTGTTCCTGATCAAATGCTTGACTGTTTTCAAGATTCTTTACAAGATTCTTTTCAAGATTCTTCGAAAGATTCTAGACAAAATTCTTTGCAAGATTCTTGGAAAGATCCTTTTTTTCTACGCGGGAATCTTGCAAATAATCTTGATAAGACCATTGTTAATTATGTTTTAAAAACTTTGGAAAAAGTCTACTCTGCGGGGAATATTTAAAGGATCATAAAAAAAAAACTTCACAGACATTATGGAATAACAATTTACAAGAATCTTTAGAAACGCTCAGTGCAGAGAAGCCTGCAAATATTTTGTTCGTATCGTTTTTGAATTACACTGGACTCCTGATACGAGTAAGACGCCGGAAGTTTGTTACTTTTTGCGGAAGGTGTATGTATATATATAGTACTTTCAACTCCACATGTTTGGAACGAAGCCGTATGTAAAATTTTGCCAGGACCCAAACGACAGAATGTTAACACCACATATAAAATGCGCTGCCGAGGGCGATTTGGTACTTTTATTGGAGGTTAATACTGCGCTAATTATGATTATTCGAATAACGTCATTTTTTCTTCTATTTTTTTTCCACTTTTAACTATTATTTGACGATTTGCGAAGAAAATTGTTCATCAAGTTACATTCTCGCGGGACAACTTTGTACCATTGTTCAATAGTGCTAGATGGGAGTTCGCGTAGGAAATTTTTGGAATCTTATGAAGAATCTCGAAAATAATCTCTGAAAGAATCATTAAAGGAATCTTCCAAAGAATTTTGATAATAATCTTTCAGTGTAATGATAAGACCATTTTAAATCGTGTTATGAAAACTTCGAAAGAAGATGACTCCATGGAGAATATTAAAAGAACCACAAAGGAGATCAGCATTGAAAATTCCGTAAACTTGAAAAGAATATGTCAAACTTGAAATAAATTTTAAAAGGCGCTATTGAAAAAATATTAGGGATAATAAGTGAAAGAATATCGAAGATAATCGGAAAAAGAATCGTGAAAAGAATCATTGAAAGAATATTTCGAAATTGTGGAAGGATATTTCAACAGACGTTTACCTTTTAGATATCTGCGAAACTTTTGTCCTGTCATTACAATCAAACTACATCAGCAAAATTTACGGTAAGGTCCAACGATTAATCATTTAAAAAAAATCTTGAACGGAAATTTCAAAGTAATCTTATAAAGAATTATTAATAGAATCGTTGAGAAAATCTTCAAGATAATGTCAAATAGACTCGTGAAAAGAATCTTTTTAATAATCTCTTAGGGAATCATTAAAAGAATCTTCTAAAGAATCTTGATGAGAATCTTTCGAAGCATCTTTGGAAGGATCTTTAAGAGAATATGAAAAAATAATTTTTGACAATTTTCACTTGATTTCACGGTTTTTTTTAAATTTTCAACGTTAAGATTTTTTTTCGAATTTTTAAATTTCCTTTCCATCCTTGAAAATCATGAGTGCAAGGTTAACTAATTATATTAGGAAACTACACGTGCTTGACAATGCGTGTTGTAAATTTGATAACTATTTATTTCGCAACTTTTTGTAAAAAAGCTAAACTAGAGATACTTTCGTAAATGTTGTTGGCCATTAATGCCTGCAAATATTCGAAAGAATCTAAGATTTTTTTCAAGATTCTAAGATTCTTTCCAAGATTCTATGATTTTTTCAAAGATTCTTTCGGAGATTCCTTCAAAGGTTCTTCGGAAGAATCTATATGAGAATCTTGAAATGATTCTTGGGCTTTTGGGAAGATTTTTTTCATGATTCTTTCAAAGATTGTCCGGCATTAATGGCCAGCACTGTACTTGTCTCCAATTTTTGCACACCATTTTTGGTGTCCTTGGGGCCGATTTGTCCACTTTTTACAAAGTGTTTTCATTGGATATTTTAATTTAACATAATTCATTATTTCACTTTATTATATAATTCAATATTATTTATAATTTCAAGTAATTTAGCACTAGTCAAAATTCTCTCCTGAATGAGGTTTATAAGTTCTTTACGAATTGATGGACGATTTTGTATCCAGTATCTAATTCGTGATGTTAGTAGCTGGAGAAAAAAAAATGGCTAACCTCAATATTAATAGCATTATGTCCATTGCACAATGAAGAAAATTCTATCCATATTGAAGTTTATGATTCTTTCTCTCATCGATGGATCATTTAGTGTCTAAAATATAATTTGGGCAGTCCATCGGACAAGCAAAATTGTAAATTTAAAAAAAAAATATTATTTTTATATTATTTATAATTTTGCTTGTCTAATGGACTGCACAAACTATATTTTAAACTCCAAATCATCCATCGGTGAGAGAAAGAATCATAAACTCTAATATGGATAGAATATTCTTATTTTTAATTACGGATTTATAATTTTGCTTGTCCGATGGACTGCACAAGCTATATTATAGACACCAAATGATCCATCGATGAGAGAAAGAATCATAAACTTTAATATGGATAGAATGTCTATTGCACAGCGAGCAATATTTTTCATTGCGCAGTGACCAAAATATTATTAGTATTGAGGTTGACAACTTGTTTTCTTAAACTACTAACATCACAAATTAGATTCTGGATACAAAATCTTCCATCGATGAGTAAAAAAATTATAAACCTCATTAATGCTCGAATTTTGACCAGTACTAAGCGAACAAAATACTATAAAAAGTAAGATTAATATTAATGATATTCCGTATGATATTAAATTTTTCTGGCAGATCAAAATGAATTTTAAATACATTTTTATGACAGATCACCATACGTTCAAATTTATTATATTTTGGGAGCACAAATCACTACACCAATTTTGTCTACATATATTATGTTTTAATTCTTTTAAACTGAGCACATACATCACTCTTGTTTTTTTTTTACCTTCCTAAATATACTTTAAAGATAATTTTTGATTTATTGAGATTATATCTCGCAGTAACGGCACCAAACATACAGGCTGCATTCGTCTAGGACGCTTCGAGCGCTCTAAACGCCACATCCTATATCATTTTATATGTCAATGTATATTTCTCTGAGCAAAATAAGCTCTCATATGTCAAGACGCAAGCGCTGAAAGCGTTGATCAAATGCAGTCATGTCGTTTTGCTACGCTACGCGTGACGTGGCGTAGCAGACTCAATGGTGCGAAAAAATCGTCAAAGGAGAACACCCCAAAGCCGATGTGGCTACAAATGAAAAAAATAAAAGCCGTTATCATCGTTATGCCAGTAGCTCCCCGATACTTGATAATTCATAAGATATGATTAACAAACACTGGAATATGGGGCTAATTCACGTTGCTTGGCGTATTAAAGACTTGACGCGTCTCGTGGTCCGTGAACTTAGACGGTAAATGTACTTGTCTAGAGACGCTGCCGCGTCTCGTGACAAAGTTTTTTTGAATTTCAGGAATAATATTGAAAAGAATATTTGCAAGAATCGTTAAATAATATTCGACGATAACCTTAATGCGAGTCTTCGGCACTGACGCTTATTTTGACGTCTAGGAATTTGTACTTTTTTTTATAAACTTACAAACGATTAAGAACGTCAGATATAGTCTTTGAGTTACGTTGCATCTTTCAAAATTTATCTTTTTTAGCCAAAAGTGAAATAACTTTGCGAGAAAGAATCATACGAAAATTTTAAAAAAATGAAAATGGAGCGTCTGCTAACCCTTTCAAATGCACCGGAGACAAGAAAAGACCAAAAAAAATATCCTTACGGAGGTTCATCTGGTACCGAGTGAGTCAAAGGAAAAATGGCGGAGACTAGCGTAGTCATTGACAACGCTTATCCTCAAAATAATCAGCATTTTTCGGCATTTCTCGAGACAAACTAATGTATTATGAATATCACAAATACATAATCGATTTTATGAAGTTCTAAGAATGTTCCTTAGATACTTTATCACGAATTATTAAATTCTCGTCAAAATCTGTATTGTAATGATTGTGATCTTAATATTTATAGGTGGAAAAACCAGTGAAACCCATAAACGCCCATGGTAATTTAGAAATTACATTTTTATTTATTTCTCACGAACAAGGTATCCTCAGGTCTTGAAATATTAACAGATAACTTTTTAGATACTAATAACTATATACTGATTTTTTAATGGACATTTGTATTGAAAATCGTGTACCAGATGAACCTCCTTAAGTTAAACGCCCGATTTGCGATGGTCGAAAAAATTCCAAAAAACGACCACGTTCAAAAATGCATCCCGGGTCGAAAAAAATTCCTTAAAAAAAAAAAAATATGGGAAAAAAGCTGAATTCCTTTCCCTCAAAACGCTTGTTTAGAAGTTCGATTCGCTTTTTTTATTGACGGAGTTATGCAACTTCTAGTGCGGCAAGAAATATCGACAGGTCTATTCAAACTTTTCAGCGGGGGTGTATATGCTATTGTCACCATTACGGTAACAACAGACTAACAATCTTTAAACTTATTAGAAGAATTGCTAACAAATGTTGACTATAGAATACATGGCCTGACATAGATGGTGCATTTGGCTTCGATGCAATCCGAAAGCGACGAATGAAAACACGACAAGTTACTTGAGGCGAATTGCCGAACTGTGGAAGGATATTTGTACAGACGTTAACTTTTTACATTAAACTGATGTAGAGACGAAAAGTATGCATCGATTTACCCGTAATTGACACGAGACGAATGTTTTCTGCTACGGATGTAATGGAAAATCGCGGAAAGAATTGTGCGTCGATCCTATGAGATAATCACGAAAAAACACTTTCAGGACCTTTCATGAACAGTCTAACAATGAATCGTGATGAGAACAGCTGTCTAGTAAATTATTCAAAGATTCGAACAGTGTATTGCGAAATCAGGATCTTCAAAAGAACCTGAAAAAAACCTTCACAACAATTTCCAAACTTATATTAATAAAATACTTTAAAATTATCTCTAAAAGAATCTTTTGAAGAGTCTCGAAATAAATATTTGAATGAATCTGGAAAGAAGTTTTAACGAAATTTTTTTAAGGAATCTCAACGAGATTGACCTGAACAATACCTCGAATACTCGTTAAACTAGTACCGTGTGGAATTTATGAAAAGAAATCCGAAAAAAACAATTTGACCGAGTTCAAGAAATAACACTGAACAATAATTTTGAGAGATGCACAGTTTTGAGAATGCTGAAAATATTGTTGCGGATCATTTGAAATTTGGTACCAAACTAAAATGCTGCTCTACGTACAGTGCTGACCAGAAATACCTGTAAATCTTTGAAATAATCTCAGAAAGTATCTTAGAATCGTATAAAGAATCTAACAATCTTGGAAAGAATCTAAGATTCTTTCCAAGATTCCAAGATTCTTTCCAAGATCATAATATTCTTAGAATCATGAGAAGAATCTTCGAAAGAATCTCACTCCGGATCCCATCCGTGATTCTTTCAAACTTTCTTTTCAATATTCTAACATTCCTTTCAAAATTCTTTCAAAGATTATATGAATTTTTTACAAAACTCTTTTAAAGATGCGAAGATTCTTTTCAAAGAATCTTCTCATATTTCAAAGAATCTTAGAATCTTGGAAAAAATCTTTGAAACAATAACGGATGTGATCCGGACCAAGATTCTTTCAAAGATTCTTCCCAACATTCTAAGATTTATTTCAAAATTCACTTCAAGATTGATCCGAAGTATATTTGAAAGAATTTTGCGTAAGATCTACTTAAGAATCCTGAAGGGACCACAAAGGTTTGTACATACTTTATGGATTATTAAAAGAAGTAGTATGGATAATACTGTAAGGACATTGACATTCCTGAATGCATGAGATTCATCAGAATTGCATCACCCACAAGGATTCATCAACCTGTTATGTGTCGAAAATTATATCATAAGTAATATTACGTTCCGAAAATTATGGTGACAGTGTCAGGATAACGAACTGTAATTCTGAGTTAGTGGACACCTGCGGTGAATTTACTGGGTTCATCGAAATCTAGAAAAAACTTGGCGCTGTAGAAAAAAAGTAGGAGTGTCAGTGGTGAATTGCAGCAGCAACTTTTACCTCCGTTCCAGCAGTTGACTTTCCAGAAAGAAACTTACATGAATCCTCTGAGATATTATAAAGCCAAGAGATCAAAACCACGTATTTGATGCTCGAGACATCCATCAATTTTTGTTGATCCAGTTTTGCTTCCTCGTGAAATAAGCTTTGTATCTTGTTCCTTGAGTTTTTTGGAATTTCCATGTGACCGACGTTTCGAGAACATTAACGGCTCAGATTAATGAATCTGTACTATAATGAGTAAAATCTGTAATTAGTAATCCTCCTTAGAACGAACGCAGTGTATTAAAAGGGAAAGAGGATAGTTATAAAACTCGTAATCGTCACAATCATCGATATTCACAAATATGTCACGTGCTCTACTGGCTACAGTTACTAGTCTGTAATGCACGCGGTCGCTAGTTCAAATCCCACTCGATTGATAGATAGTGAGTAAAAGACGTCACAGCCGATAAATATTTGTCGTTGTAAAATTAAAAAACTAAATTGACTAGCCCTAAACTACTAGAGCATAATGATAACGATATCTCAGTCCGATGGATATATGTGTTATCCAATGAGACACAGAGGATTTCTAATGAGAAATGAAACACAGTCTTTCACAAATACAAACGGGTGGTTTGAGTTAAACAGTTGGCCTAGACTGTTGGACCTGTCACAACTGCCTTGACATTCCATGTAATGTTCATTAATTACGAAACAGAATTTTCATGAAATGTTATTACCAAAATATGGAACTCGGAAATCTTACTTAATGATTATTGACGTACTAGTTGATGAAAAACTAGGCTACTGCTAGATGGCTCGTGGTCCATTTTTATAGTTGAAAAGTTGAATCGTGGGTAAACGTCGTTGCCGTAGGCAATTCGATCTCATGAAAGCAGCTTGTAAGTGAGGCATTCCATAGCTAAGGGACTCCACTCGTCGGGAACCGCGATATTTGGTCCTATTAACATGCGAATGAAATGAATTAGCAGTGCAACCCAAAAACATTCACCGATACGTATCCCAAACAGGATCGCAGTTCCAATGCTTTTATCACGGTGATGCCTATTAAAGAATTATGCTGATATGCATTTCATGTAGAGTGATCTACTTTCTATAATTATTCTTATTGTTTTTTTAATTGAATCTTCAGCTCATTGCAATTCGCGCAAGACACAAGAGATATCTAAAACCCGGGTAAAAAAAATTATCTTTCAAAGAATCTTTAAAATAATCTTTGAAAGATTCTTTCTAAGATTTTAAGACATTTTTCAAGATTCTTTAAAAGATTCTTTCGTCGCATCGAATGGGAATCTTCAGAAGAATCTTTGAGAGATTCCTTGAAACAATTATGTTTTTTTGAAACATCGCGGAAAACGAAAACTAACCAATTCGAGTCAATTTTCGAAAAAGAAGAAATTTGAGAAAATTTAAAAACTTCATTTAGGAAAAAGATAAAAAATAAAAATAACCATCATGGCCAAACTCCGTTTTAACACGGCGTTAAATCTTGGAAAAATTCATTCAAAGAATCTTGGAAAGATTAATTGGAAGAATTTTAGAAAGATTCATTTAAAGAATCTTTGAAAATTTCATATAAACATTCATTTACAGAATCTTGGAAATGTTGCAAAGAACAAAATTATTCCCAACATTCTCCCGACCGATCAGCTTATACAAGATTCTTTACATCAGTCTTTCCAAGACTTTTCCAATTAATTTTTCCAAGAATCTTTGAATGAACGTTTCCATGATTCTTTAAATGAATTTTTCAAAGATTCTTTGAATTAATTTTTCCAAGATTTAACGCCGTGTTAAAACGGAATTTGGCCATGATGATTTTTATTTTTGAATTTTTATCTTTTTCCTTAATAAAGATTTTCAATTTTCTCAAATTTTTTCTTTTTCGGAAGTCGTCTCGAATTGGTCAGTTTTTAGTTTTTCGTGAGGTTTCGAAAAAACCTCATTGTTTCAAATATTCTTCGGAAGATTCTTTTAAAGATTCTTTTTTCCTACGCGGGATATTAACTACAAATGATTTACTTTTATACTTTTGTTCAATAACAATTAAACCGAACCAAAAGTTTAACGAAATAAAGAATAATAAATGTGTATGGAACTAATGGAATTGACATTGACAAGACATTAGGGCTAGTTGAGTGGTAATAATAATAATAACGCACACGTTATGTTTAAGGTTTGAATAAGTAAGTTAAAAAATAATATTGATTGCAGTGACTCAATAAAGTCCGCAAAGTTATGATTATTGATGCTTGCGAACTAGAACATTCCGATAATTTCGAATGTTTCGACATGCATATGGAGAAATATAAATTACTGAGGAAAGTCATCATCGCTATCCCAGTAGAGCTACCTACCTACCTATCTACCTACCTACTAGATCCCACCTAGTACAGCTACTTACTAGCGCTTAGGCGCTACGCGTCCGAGCGCCAACTAGGTTACATTTGACATAGTTTCTGGTTAGGTAGTTACGCCGATAGACGCTACCACGTAATTAATTACTTACGAGAATATGTAAATGAAAATAATTGAAACTCATTGAATAAATATATTATCGTTTCCACACCACTATGAAGTAGATAATTCAGCGCGTTTTTGTTTTAACACACGATTTCACCGAAACATTGGTAAACTTTAAACTCAGCTAGTGACTTTTAAGATTTAAAAACAAAAACTGCATTTAGAATCCAACAACGTTTGGGATCAATCGAGTGCAAGTTGTTTCCCCTTTGTAGGCCTATGTCAACTTAGAATTAACAGTTTCTCCATATTTTCGATCGAGTTAATAAAAAAAAAAAAAAACCGATCTTAGAATATCATGACCTTAATTTGTTGGTATGCACCATGCTCTTGAGAAACAATTATCGTGGTATCAGGAAACG